>MU933595.1:0-11944 GCA_036418165.1 Cooperia oncophora
TATATGTTTCATCACAAACGGCCCCTTCGAACCTTAGCTTTTCCTTGTTGGCAAATTCCTGTACCGTCGCAATTCCAGTCCTAAAGTCGGAATGTCAGCATACGAAGGTGCATTTAACAATTCTTGCATTCACTGCTGTAGAGCATTGTTGTTCATGGGCAGGGCCAGGCATACGTTGCGGAATCCGCGCCGGGAGGGGTGGGGGGGCGTATTTGCAAGGTCAGTACTGAAGCAGCCACGTAGCTTGCAGGATGGGTGATGCGTTCGGAAAGGACGTCGAGAACATGGCGCATTCCATTGAGATGTTGGTCAGCGGCTCTGCGTTCCCCATTTTCCCGCTACGTGATGCTTGACCCTGATCTTGGTTTCGCCATTAGATAAACCTTCTCCTTGAACGTCATCACCTCTCGCAGACGACTGATCCTGGCTCTAAACTGTTCCGATACTTTTCCGAAACTCACCCCGAAAGCTACCCCTCCCCCTCCACCATCACCACCGTGATAAATGGATTGTTACCAGTGCGGGATAGAACTGGTTGAGGAAGATAGCTCATAAGAAATCGGTAAACGAAACCGGTGTGAATCGCCTCGTTGAACATGGGAACTATTACAGGACGTTAGCCAAGAGGAAGAAGCGGCGTAAAGTGGGCGTCGCATGCTTCCAAGAGACGTGGTGGTAGGGACAAAAACCATGCGAGTTATGCGTCACAAGCGTTGCTTTTATGCTGAAAGCAACACCAAAGACAAAACACTCAAAGACATGCCATTGTCGTTTACGCCTGAACTGCGCAAGCCCGAGCTGAAGAAATACTAGCCACGCAGCTAAGATAGATCAGATAGATTTTTTAGATAGGTTCTCAGACAAGCTACGAGTGACTTTGCCATCAACAGTCTTCGTTTAACACATAAAAGAGGCGCCAAAATTTATTGCGAAAGACTCAAAAGATTCAAAAGAATCCAAAAGTTTTCACAAAAATTTTTTATATTGTTTATACTCTTTCTTCTTCGAATATTTCGGTGCCTAGCACCTTCTTCAGCGACCTGAAATACTACAGTTAGCCACCTCCACCGGAATCCTGAATCTTCAGTGGTGCCTCCTTCTGGACTCTGACCTGGTCTGCTGCCTCCAGTATCCGCCAGTATGCCGACGCTGCTCCTTGCGAATGCCGCGCCTTCTAGTGGTAACTGTGACCCTACCCGTTACCCTGCTTAAATAGTGAGGATGCCTAGTGAGTGCTTCTGCATATGATATCACTGACCGCTCCACCATTATCACGTAGTCAGTGAATCAACTGCAGCGCGTCACGTAGCTCATCCTTGCTATTCATTTCTGGGGATAGTCTTCTTATTTCCAGTGCTTCTAATAACTTTCTTTCCAACGGATTTTCTATGGAGCGGTGTAATACTGTAATGGTAAGTGCGGGAGGACTTTCGTGTGCATGCATTTTGGTGCGGTGCTTGGAGAGACTGTTGTCCGGATAGGAAGCTGGATTGTAAAGGGCCCTGCGGTGTTCATCTAACCGTTTGTAGAGTGGCCTCTTTGTCTCTCCAATGTACTTCTGCCCGCATCCCTGGCATTTTATCAAATATACCGTCCCCCTAAGTTGACATATTTTTCCGCCATTACAGTATGCGCAGCTATCTCGTCCACATTTATCTTCATAAGGCCTGGAGTACGTGAGCAGTCTTTTAAGATTTGGTGGTGGACGGAATATAAGACGTATGGGGAGTGGCGAGCCTTTAACTATGGTGTTAACTTTTACCGCCGTACTTTCATTGAGATATGGCATTACCAAGGGAATCCCATCCGGGACTAGAATTACCGGTCTCCATGTGTTAACACGTGTACTGATGTATCCATTATCCCCGAGAATTCGGTCCACCATTGTATCTACTTGTTGCGACCGCTGCGTACATATCCTTTCTTTTGTCTTGATCAAATTGCGAACTACGTTCGCTTTCATATATGACGGGTGGCAACTTCTGGAGTGTAGTAATACATTTTTCGACGCCGGTTTCTTATACCAATACAGCTGTTTGGTTCCGTGTTCTATCCTGACCTTTAGTATTCAGGAATGGGACATATCCCTCCTCATCTGGGTTCTCCACAGTAAACTTGATGTTTGGGTCCTGTGAGTTGAGGTTGAGAAGCGTCCCTTCCAGTTCTGATGATGAGGAACCAATGACGAAGACGTCATCAATGTACCTTTTGTAAAACAATATTCCCGACGTTAGCGACCGGCGTTCTATGCGGTCAAGGAACAGGATGGCTAGTAACGTCTTCGTTTACTTTTCGTCTATGTTCTCTTATTTTCCTTATCAAGCTTGCATCTGCACACAAAGCCGTGGCAGGTGATGAGAAATGACCACCTACCAGTACTCAGAACAGCCTAAACTGCTGTCTCAGGAAACAACGAGCACAGATACGCTAAAAAATACAGCAGGGCCTATTTGGATAGGCGAACCGCAAGGCAATGACTTAGCCAGTCGCCCGAAATATTTTTCAGGGAAACGCACAGCCACCTAGACACTAAAACTAGCGCCAAAGCGGTCAGATTATACGCGGATGTTAAGTGCCGACTCGTTCGGTAGTGATTGCGGCACTGCGTCCGTTTTCAGCACAGAAGTTTGCAGTGGCTTATGACCCTGTAGCATGATGGGTAAATGCACTCGCCCGGGCCAGTTGGAACATGTGGACGCAGTTCCGTCTAGATGGGCGGACTTTTGCCGCCAAGAATTCAGTGGTTTTTGTGATACGTCAGGTTCTTATGCCTATCCAGAGGAATCCGCTTACCAGTTTCCGTTAACCAGACCGTTTGCGCCGTGTAAGGCGTGCCTTTTGCCACTATACGTCTCCCCTCCGTAATAGGTCAGAACCCAGAGCAGGACCCGAACCCGCCATGTCATGCTGGAAACGGGGGAGTGCGCCTATTCATTGTGCCAAGAAGGGCCGCTCGTCAGGACTACTCTTATCGACCTCCTTGGAGCACGCAGGGAAGGTCCGCGACGAGCTATGTAAGCGATGAGGTTGCGAAGCCAGCTGGTCTGGACGACCGGGTACCGATAGAGGCCACAAAAGGCCCTCGCTTCATGTTCGGGCAAGGTTCGCAACTGCATCTTCATTCGAGACAGGAGAGACAGTACGAGAGAAGCGGCGACCCATTGGCTAGCCTCCTGGACCCTTAAGAAGGCATTCGACGGCCTAGCCTCGCCTCCGCTTCAGCAAACGGTAACGTTTAGGAGCACCTGGTCTCCGTAGTGAAAGGACATGTACGATGGGGCTAAAGCAGCTGTACGCACCCCTCACGGCTTGACAAAGAGGTAAACATCACGGTTGGGGTACACCAAGGATCAGCCCTCAGCCCGTTCCTCTTCCTCCTCCTGATTGCGATTCATGCGCAAAACTCGATGAAAAGGGGCCCGCCTGCAAAAACCAACAATCTTACGCTGACGACATCCGCCCTGATAGCGCCACAGCACAGGGGAAGAAACTTCAAGACAAGGTGCAGCGGTGGCAGGATGTGCTCGCTGAGAATGGAACGCTCCGGCTGAACGTAACGAAGTTCATGTTCCTGAGCAAAAGGGGAAAGCAGCGGCCGACCTCGGCGGTGCCGCCACCGATCCGCCGCCTGCTGCTCGCGAAGTGATGAAACGCTGCCTTATTTGCTGTCTTGCTCATGCGACCTACTCTCACGGGTCCGGCAAATTTTCGCTCCATGGACACTGACTGCTTTGTACTGACAGCATTCTTCTCGCAGACATTCTCCACGAGGAACTACGGCGTTGGTCCAAACTGGAAACGCATGCCTCTTATTGTTAGTCGGTAAAAGGTCTTTGCCTCAACAATCACGAAGACAGAACATTTGGATCGTGATTCTAGTGATGTAATCATCCAAATTAATGGCGAGTATTTGCCAAAGACCATCTTCTTTGAATAGCCTAGAATCCCGTCTGCAAAAGTAGAGAGTCGATTTGATCAAAGTCGAGGATTTAGCGAAATGCGGTTCGCCCCCGTCGCATGTATGGATTGGAGTTTTGAGCGCATTCCAAAACTACTCACACAGCCTCAGGCATCCCGGACTGGGATATCGCAGCGTTCGTTTGTTAGCTGAGCCAACTCGGCGTTTTTGTACCAATTCGTCATGACGAGTGCGTTCGGCACAGCTATCGTTATACTGGACCTTACCAGCGCAAAATGCTGCAGAGGGGGTATACTCAGTATAATTCTACGCGCTGCGCCTCAGACACGGGTCACCGACAGGGTATAAAAGGCATAAAATAAAGAACAAGTTTTCGCCGTTGATAAATCCCTTTGTGGGATGCGGCACGCATTCTACTTCCATGAGAATCGTAGTGGCTTACTGAATGCGATGTGGCCTATACAAATGACTTGCAGGGGCCAGCCGATTGTAAAGCCAAGTGTTCTATATCCTCCCAAGACGAATCTGATACCAACATTACCGATCCCGGAGTGCGTAGAAGGCCTACTCGGTTGGCCCTAGGACCTGGCATTGAACCCAGGACGCCGCGAGAGGTAATGCTGCCGCCACTTGTCACAACACCTCCTCCCGGCCCAGTATGGGAATCAGTGAATCAGGTTATAGAAGTTGAAAATATAGCTTCGGCTAAGGGTTAACGTGGGCTGCGACAAACGAACTTCGCCACGTGTCGCCCGCGCAAAAAAAATTACTAAGTGATAGCAGCGATATAAATGACAGGAGCGCGCCAATAAACAAAAGGCTTAGTTCGCATCGAATCACATTACCAGCCAAAGCTTTTCGCCAGCCCAGAAGAGGACCGCTGATACGAGTATTATGGCGAAGATTACCCAAATGTTCTCGCATAAGCAGGAGCTGGCTCTTGCCCATCAGCTTCATGTACACCAAAATATGAAGTCATCTCCAGTCGCAGTCCTGACTGGAGAAGACCTTTGGAATTCATGTCACCTCCAAACAGCTGCGAAACTTCTAGTGTGGAGTCACCCATGCTACCTGGAGACCAGTACTCTCAATCTGGAAGACCTCCAACATCGAGCAGCTCCGACAACGTCGCTACGGTCTAGGACATCATCTTCACCACACTCGCCAAAGCACGCGTGACTTGTATGAGCCGGACGTACCTTGGTATGGAAAGACCTATATTTCCCCCCCCCTTCCCTTTCCCGCCCCTCCTTTCTCCCTCCCCCATTCGTGGACTCCGGACTGAAGGTGAGCGCTGGCGTTACATCGAGCAACTCGAGAAGAATATCCTCCCCACATGTCGTCGCCCGTACCTTCTTGGAAACTTTGTACTGCTACAGCATTGGGTGCCACCACATGGAATCGAAGGGCGTTGGAAAACTCTCGCCTACTTGGAATGGAAGGGCGTTGAGTACCTAAAGGAGATGGAATATCCAAGTAGGTCACCTGACCTAAAGAACTCCCCAATTACTCGGCTTGCCGGCGGAGTTTAACAGGGTGGTCTACCGGTGCGGAGGAATTCCGATTATCCTGCTGATCCTCAGGCAGCCACACGCGATCGCGTAGCCAGAATCTTTTCGATGCGCCGCCTCGTTCAGAAGGCTCTCGGCGAGTGTCATGTTGAGTATTTAGTTGATGCTCTTTAAGATTTTAATAAGTAATAGAAGTGTCCGATCAGAATTAATAAAGTGTAACGTATAGCCGCCCTCGAAAGTCCAGAAAAAAAGTGACATTTTTTATTGCCCCCCCCCCTGTATGTTTAGTGACGCCTCCTTTTTTTCCAGTGACTCCACCTCCAAGGCCAACCTTCTATGAAAAACGGCGGTGCAGGATGAGAAACCATAATCGTCACAGGTCTACTGTCGATAGAGGTGCTTTAAGGGGAGACAGCTGTGCGGAAGAGGGGGCAGTGTTGGAGATGTGGTTAATTGGGCTCATACAAACTGGGATCAAGATGGGGTTCTGTCTAGTGTAATGGATCGTTTTTTTCTGTTGTTGAGGGTCTGCACCATCGAGATACTCACACCTTGTTCATCTACATGGGCGAACCCCTGAATCCGCCTATCTGTGCGAGGCCCGAATGATCGCAGCTTGCCTTAACACGTTCTACGCTGCTAGTGTCCATCCCTTCGAAGTCGTTGGCTGCCGGCTCGGCAGGAAATACCGAACACAACATCGGCAAGCATGGCAATCAATGGGCGTGAAGCTGGCCCACCCTGCCCCGAAGATAATGCCAGCTACATCGTGGAGAGCAACGATCGTGATCCGTAGACGAACTCTTCACCGGTAGTACCACTTTAGAGGGAGAATAGAGCCGTGCGCTGACTAGATAAAAAACGAAACTCTCTGAAAAATTCGTGTTTCAGCTGTTCTGTATCCGTTTTATACACAGGTAGTACCAGTATTCATACAGCATTCACAAACAGGGCACATCGTTGTTGGGGAATCCCCAATAGGGGGTCGTATTTGGTCGCCAGGAGGGGGGTCGTATTTGGGCTGAGAAAAATTTATTTTGATAGTTGATTTTTCTCGCTTCATGGACGTTGTAAAGGGAGGGGGTCGTATTTGATCATTTTTGAGGGGGGGGGGGTTGGTATTTACTTTTGGCCGGTTGCTGGAGTGCGGTTGACTGTTTGGGACTTTCCTGCTTTCACGCTGACTATATGCCCCCCCCCGCTCGAACGGCTGCTCGATTCGATGAGAAGACAGAGGGCTGGGGAGGGGGTGTCGTACCAACTCCCAAAAAAAGGGGCGGGGGAGGTCGTACGGGCTTGACCAAAATCCCCAACTAATGCTTTAAGAGTCTCAAAAGATTCGAAGAATCGAGGAATGAATTAACCTAGGCGATTGTGCTGGTAACCAATCCTAAGTTTCCAACTGTTGATGAGATTTTCCCTTATTGTCGCCTACTTTAGAGCCCAAGGAAAAATGCATTCTGAAAAGTACTTCTCTAAAACAGGCTGTTTCGATAGGCTGTCACGCCAACAAGGAGGGGATCCTTAAGGTTAGTCGAAACGTTGTTTGTAATCGAGATCTATATATGGCATGATTCATCTATAAATTTGCCTGCATATCACCTGAACAATCCACGTCAAGTTGGAGATTGGAGGGGCACGGTTCGAACTGTCCAGAACACACATGAACTAACAGTAAGCTGGCCTCTACCCAAGTTTAGTTGGCGCATATCAGCCGGGATAGTATACAAAACAGGAAAACTAGTCGAGGTCAGCAGCGGAGCGGTCAGAGAGAGCGGAGGTGATGGTGGGAAGATCTAATGTTTTTTTTTTCACAAGAACGAGTGCCGATGTGAGCGGAGTCCAATTGTCGGAAAGCAATGCAGCAGTTATCATTGAAGTCAATAGTGTTGTGCCAGCAGGGCGCAGGTCTTTGCTCGGTACCAGACCTTTCCCACCACGCCCGAAGACGCAACGATCGATGGGAAGCGGGCTGGCTCCACACCAAAATCCACGTTCCGCTGGCACGCCCCGACTGACTTCAGTGACAATGACTGTAACTCCCTCACTTTTGCCCGCGTTCGAACTGGTAAGGATGGAAAATATCTATCTCACACCAGTTTAGTGATCGACATCGAATAAAATTATCGAGTTTTGCTAAAAGGGATGGAAAAATAGTATACAGCCAAGTAATGGACACCCTCAGTGGATGGACAGAGCAGATGTTGGCATCCAATGCACAGACTGGGAGACATGCACTGTCACACGTCTGTTCGGACGCAGATCCGAATCTGCGCTCCGGAATTGTGCGGCATTTCCCGAAAGGACTTGAGAAATACATCTCCCAATAGAAGGGACTGCGAGGAACCACGTTCACACTTGAAGGCTCCGCGGAATTTGCAGAAAAAGAATTTTTGTCTATCGATTCGAACTGCTGATCCTGAAGAAGTGCATAGTGGGCAGGCTTCACAATGGCTTTCTATTAAGTCTTCGGCATTTTTGCTGATTCTCCCAAGTACGCGTTATCTGTGGGTTCTTCACATCGATCGCATAGATTATTTTCAAGCAGTATCTTCCTGTATGAACGTTGCCGAGGTGGCAAGCTGAAAACCAGTTTGTTAAGCTAGTGTAACATAGCGGTCAGAACTGCAGGTTCACATGATCAGCGTTCGAAGTTGGCCTCTGCGTGGAAGGTTCCGCCGCTTGGTTTTTTGCGATTTGTTCCTGGCAAGACCATCATGGTTAACAGGGAGCATTATGGCCATGTCATCGTTACCCTTAATAACCCGTTACCCTTGAGTTCAGATGTAGCATAATTCCGCGGAGTGCTGTTATTTCCGAATCATGGCCACGAAAGAGGCGTTTTAGGCAGAGCAATGTGCGCAGAAATCGCGCTAGGATCCAATCCACTCAACGTGGCGATACTGAGGCGTATCGGATTTTTCTGCCTGTGTCTGTCACGTCAACTGTTTGGGGAAGCGTGCGATACCGGGACCCGTTAGTAACGCTAAACACCCTATTTTATTTTGCTGCTCACAATAAGATACGAAGTGACGCGCCTTCTACGTCACATATACTCGAAATCCTTGAGATCGGATAGGCGTGGCTGCGTTCTTCAACTGAACCTGAAGGTGTCTATGCTTCTGGTGAGATATTTTCATCTTGACACAATTGTTGTCGTGTCTCTGTCCAACACAGAACAAGATGACAGTTGTCCCAGACTGGAATATTCCACGAGTAACCATTCCGTGCCATGTTCAAATGCCACGCCTACTCTGATTCAGGGATATGGGGTGTAGCTAGCCGATGACGAGGGAACCACTACGGTGTCCATACTAGCGACGCGTCAAGACACATACTGCAACCCAACTCATGGACTTTGGGACCCAAGTACGGACTCGTACGTGCCAGTTCACCTACCATAGAAGGGAAGAGTGGACAGAACAATTGAAGACGTCTTTGATAGCGCCCCAGGAGTGGACAAGTATTCGAAAAAGCGAGAATAACGCGCTGATGACTGGCCTGAGACGAACGTCTGAGGAAGTAGCACGATAAATCGACAAGGCGTGCAGGCTCGATACGCTCAACACGAAAGAATATTATGCCCCTAAGGCCTGCGCGGCACCTTTTCCAACCAAGGACACCGTTATAGCGCCTAACCAAGGTGCAACATGCCGACCCACACGCCCACCGCAACCGCCCGCCCACAAATGGCCGGACAGTCACATCGATACTGGTACTCTTAACGCTCCATCTATGAAGAACCCTTTATATGAAGTGATGATACGTGGCTAGATGAATACATGCGTATAGCAGTTGTTCACCAAGACGGTTGTGAGCACGATGGCCAACGGGAAACTTGTTCAATACCGTGCAGAACAAGGAGCTTCTTCGCAGGTTTTCGAGCAGTTCAACTTCACTTTTTCGTCATTTTTCCACTATGTAGCATCCCTCTATACTTTGAATGAGTACCAAATTATCGTGCCTCATGTCATTAAGCCTGTGTTCACAACGATGGCAGACCGGATCGCTTCTGCATGGAACAGAAACTACCCATCAGTTAATCACGGCATTTCACTTTGAAAGCCGAAGCTTCCTGAGACCTCTCATTAAAACCACTTTGTCTTCGTGAACAATCACATGTCTTTCGGGCGTGATACTCACTGTGAGCTTGAACTGTGCATCATCGTCGTAGAAATGTGAACGATTTGCATGTTTACACTAGATTACTGGAGTTGTATAGTGTAGTTCGCTGCGGACGGTTGGGCGTGTCAGTGCGGCTGCGTTTGGCGCGGTGCCAAACTCGTTCTCCACCAGTTGGCGGGCAAGTGACAATACTGTATCATATCCTTCGTATTACTCGTTTTCTACCACTTTTTGTCGCATGCGCGTTTCAACAAGAAGGCAGAGAACGGCTTTGACGGGGTGACACACTCATACTGCCTGACACGCCCAACCGTCCGCAGCGAACCAGAGTGTACCGAGAGGATTTTCTCGCGCTGCGAGAGTCCAGAGGTATTTTATCATCGCGAGGGAATGAAGGTAGAAAAAAAATGAAAGTAGGTGGAAGACTCTACTGTTGAAAATCCCGAGACCTAGAAAATTTTTTCTGTGTTCAATATGCTGGTGCCAATGCTTGCCATCAATGTATGAACGAGGCCTGTTCAAAAAATGTGCAGTAAAGCCCCTGTAATCGTGGGATAAATTTCGGGCAAGCCTGCTTTCTATAGTCGGTGAATTACTTAATTTAAACGACTCATAACAATTTACAGTCAATGTACAAAACAAAAGTTGCTCAACAATCTAAGAACCACGTTTCGAAAAATCTATGAAAATCCTATGAGAATCAAATCACTCAGTACTCTTCTGGCTTCAACTTCCGTGGCTTTATCGTGTGGTTTTCAGGAGCGCCTCTCGGATACTCCACAGCTTTCGGGAACGGTTCACCAAAGAGAGTGTCATCCAAATGAACCTAGAACCAGAAGATTGCTGAAGGAACTCGAACAACAAAGATAATCACAAATACCTCGAACTTGAATTCATCGTCAGGAATAACTGCTCGTCCATCCTTTATGGCCATCTCCTTCGCAAGGGAAACCAGACTCTTGAAAGCATATATTCAGCATTGGCATGTATTTCATTTAGGAACTGAATAAAAGGTTTCCTTTTACCTGGAATGTTCTCGGCTCGTAGACAGCCAATTGCGAGAGAACAATATTGTCTAGTAAAATATGAGCCTTGTCCAGCATGTTGCGAAAGTGTTTGTACTCAAAATGATGTTCCGCTAGCGCTGCACTGAGGCGCTCTTGCGCGTCCTATAAAACGATTAGCCATCACAACTGCAAAATGTTTGGACTGGTAAAGCAACAAAGTTATTAACGACAATTACAGAAAGTAGCAGCATTCTTTACACCTTACTGCCTCGCTCTTCGAAACTGTCTAACTATTGAATTTTTGCAGGAAGCTCGATCTAGCTTGGATTTCGTTCCCTGATGTTGTATGACCCCCTGATCATAGATAGAAATCCTACTCAGCTCAAGAACCCTTAGCACCGCATCTCCGAAAATTGTCCCAAGGGACTCCCCTGAACACGACCATCATAATTGCTTGGCGACACTTATCGTTGGGCGCGCCTGCACCGAAAATGGTCCATGACGCCGTGGTGGGGGAGCCATTCGTTTTCGCTTCAAGCGGAAGCGAAATTCGCTCTCATGGGTCAACATACCCGAAGGGACGAAGTTTCAGCCATATCTACCTCGAAGGGGGAAGATTTCAAACCAAATGGTGCTAGAACTCCGACCAACGGGTTAACTAGTGGTATAATACACTCTAGTTCGCTGCGGACGGTTGGGCGTGTCAGGCAGTATGAGTGTGTCACCCCGTCAAAGCCGTTCTCTGCCTTCTTGTTGAAGCGCGCATGCGACAAAAAGTGGTAGAAAACGAGTAATACGAACGATATGATACAGTCATATCATTTGCTCGCTTTACAACTGGTGGAGAACGGGTTTGGCACCGCGCCAAACTCATCCCGCCTGACACGCCCAACCGTCCGCAGCGAACTACACTCTAAATGATGTTGATCCAGCTGTTCTGTATACCGCCTTCGCTCTATAGCTCGGTGAATCTGCAGCTCATCTCGAAGCCCTCCGAAAAAGGTAGGGTCCAAGTTCCTGATCCAAAACACCTAGTATCATGCGAACTCACAACGCAAGGAGCAGGAGACTTTTATCCACGGTGGCTGAAGATAAAGGACGAGATTACCGTACTCACAAGGGAGGTCGTTCCGGTCGTGGCGAGGCTTTTAAAAACGGTTTGTTGCATGATGTAGGGATCCATGCAAGACCACATAGGTGGGTTCATTTTTGTTGTATTGGGAATGCCAAAAAAGGCCGAAAAAAATTCGAAAAGAATAGGCATTTAAGCCACCTCAACTCAGCTCCGTTCTAGCTGTATCGTTGAGAGTGTATAGTTTATGAGGTGAACTTTGAGTAGACATGAAAAACAACGCAGAAGAAGGTCAAAATCCAAGTAC
>MU933597.1:0-11931 GCA_036418165.1 Cooperia oncophora
GTGTAGCGCAAGTGAAACGAAAAAGACGTCAACTGAACGACCAAAAACAATTTTTAGAAAAGCGCGGATATGACCTCCCCCGTCTTTCTGGGGATCCAGATACGGCTGCCTCGCTGGGCATCCACAACGCACGACGTTCCCACTTTCATACTCCAGGTTTTCGTACTAGAATAGTTTATTGCTTCGGCAACCGCTATCCCCACGACTTTCCTCAAAGAAAGAATCGGGAGCCGCCCCCCCCCCCCTTGAGGCTCCTCTCTCCCAGTGAGCTTCTGGTAAGGTTAAGAAGTTTTTATTCTGACTCACAATCGTTTCTTCACACCTCCCAGCTCCAAGTGCCCCCTCCTGCTGAAATTGCGCCATTCGTAAGTAGATGTTTGACATACGGTCGCTATTCCTACGAGTGAGAGAGCGCATGTGAAGGGACGTGTAATGAAGCACGGTCAGCGCAGTTTTCCGACCGTTTTTCGGGCGCTCATAATGGCATTAGTGGGTGGTAAAAGCCGTACTGGCTGCGCTCTGATCCACCCCCCCCCCCCTCCCCTCCCGCCTCATGTGCCACCTCGTTCGCACGGCTAACGGCTGCACGCATTGTGGGTACACTTTTAGTTATTCACCTCATTATATTCTATGCGTGTACAGTCGTCATCCGGGCAGTTGATTAGGCGGTCAAAGGGTCGCAGACGCGGCTGCGGCGCGTCACGACCGCGGCGATCAGCTGTTTCCAGCCTATTCAGCCATTTTCTCCCTGATTTTCACTGTTCAGTTGTGAACAAGAGACTGGCAGCTGTGATGCCCGACCTTGCCGAAACGATGGACGTTGTGTGAATTTGGTTGCTGACTACTTCTGTGTATGTCCTGAAGGTTGGTCACTTGGTATTAGTCAGGTTTACTAGCGTCTGCTCAGAAGGGAAGCATGAACAAACCCAATATGAAGTAGTTACAACTTCTGTGAGTTCTCTTTGCTCAGGTGTCAGTGGCAAAAACTGTGAGATCGCTCCGAATCGCTGTCTTGGTGAGCCATGCCTTAATGGAGGAGTTTGTGGCGATTTTGGATCACGTCAAGAATGCAGTTGTCCTAAGAAGTTCACTGGAGCAGGTGAGAGGAATCTTCTTTCAGAATTAGGGTGTTCTGTGCAGGGTACAACATCGTTGTGTGAAACACATAGGAGGGTCGTATTTTTCTGCTGGACAGGGAGGGGGGGGGTCGTATGTGCCTTTAAGAGCAACTTCCTGTGGTGGGAAAATGTGTTTCCTGGTTGTTGTTTTTTCGCGTGATTTTTCCTATTTCATGGGTGCTATAGCCCCTTCCCTCCCCTTCCCCCGCTCGATGGAAAATCCTTGGGTGAAAACTGGAAAATGTGAGAAATTGGTAGGTAGGTGTTGGAGAAGGGAAGCGTACCGAGACCCCCATTTAGGGAGGGGTCGTACTGACACCTCTCTCGGAAGGGGGGGTCGTACGTACACCACCATTTCACACATTACGATGCTGTACACTGCTTGTGTATTCAAGAAGGGTTGAGATGTCTGTACCATCTATCGTTAGGCTGTCAATATCTACAAGATGCCTGTACGGATTCTGTTTGTCTTAACGGTGGTCACTGCAATCGAACAATTGACGGCGGATTCCACTGCAGTTGCCAACCAGGTAGGTTCTGGTTACTTTTTCTTAACCTCTTCGAGCCTGGAAAAGCATGAATTTCATGAGAATGCATGCTCCCTTTAATCTAGCTCCTCTATCATTCTGCTAAAAGACTATCTTGAGGCTCAGATCGGCTTGGAGGGGGTATTTGGCATTTTTTATGGGTCATTGCCGACGACTCATACGGCCTGTAAACTCTTGTAATCCAGTGCAATAGCATGCTCCTTCACACTACAGGTTTTACAAAGTTATTTTAGCTTAATAATAATTGGACTTCCACGCTCCTTCATAGAAAGAACCTGCAATCATAAAGTGGGCGGAACTTGTGCGTGATGGGCGGAGCTATATGGTGCCATGCAGTTTACATGTAAAACTAAGATAAAATCTCAATTTTGTGAAAAGTCGAAATGTATCATTTAGTGAGCTTGGAGGGAGAGGAGGGGCAGTCTCATTACTATGCTTTTTTAGGTTTTACTGGCGTGCACTGCGAGACGAATATAGACGATTGTGCTCGTTCGCCATGCCCTCTTGGTGCTACATGTATCGACCAGATCAATTCGGCATACTGTAGATGTCCCTTCAACATGACTGGGACAAACTGCGACAAGGTAATTACTTTGGTCTTTTCCCTGTTTCACTTACCTGGTTATCAAGCCATTTTAGATCATTGACGAAGACTACGATCTGCATTTCTTTGACTCGCTCCGTCCTGCAAGTGCGTCGTTGGCATTGCCATTCCCAGTCGCAACGAAAGCTTTAACGCTGTCGTTGTGGGGTCGAAATTCAGACCAAACCACAAAGCAAAGGAACAGTACTAACGCATCGTATAACAGCAAGTGTTGGAAAGTCTCCAACTGTTTCATACAAGGGGAGGGGGGGGAGGCAAACATAACAAGAGTTGTCCATGTCATGGCTTGCAGAGGCCAATTTCATCTTGTACTGCGTGTCAAAAAGTTGCAAGTCAATTCAGGAGCATGCCCTTGTACTGCGGGCTCTTTCGACTTAGAGGGGGCAATTCTGCTATGCTTTTGGTTAATAGATGTTAAATAACTTTGATGGAACTTGTAAACTCTGAGAAGCTGCGAAGTGGTGCCAGTGCGCCACTTTCGTCACGGCGCTTAGATCTCCAGGGATGATGTACAAGCTTAGCTAAAAGGATCTAATGCGAAGTCCCCCACAAGCCGTATTGCGCCGTTCTACTCCGCTGTACCGTCATGAAAAGTCCTCCTACCACTATGGATAAAATCGGGAAGCCTAACAGTAGCGCATGAGGTGGTGGTGGGGGAGGGGGTGGAGGTACGGTCTAGTCCAGGAGTGTTCATCGATATGCATCCTTGTTCGCTGCGGATGCTGGGCGTGTTCAGGGAGGCAGGGTTGTGCGCAGCGCCAGCCAGTTCTACATCAGTTGTTGAAGCGGGCAAGCGAATAGTGGCAAATGGACTGGCGCCCGCGCCAAACCAAGCTCCCTGCTGGCACGCCAAATGGCATTCGCAGGCGAACAAGGCGTTTTCTCTGGCAATTCCATGAACAGTGGTTCCTGGTGCGGAACATGGAAGAAGGGCGCCCTACCTCCTCCCACGTTGTAGTGGAACTTGCAGTCTATCATGTCTCTGGAGTTGATTATTTCTCATTTTATCTCTTCAGAGAAGCCTAACTACAGCGCCGAATTGATAGAAGTACTGCATTTGGATTCAGAAGGCATAAAAATTGCATTGTTCCCCAATGAGACGGCTCTGCCAGCTACACGTTCCCTGTAAACAGATCAGCACTGGAGGATCGTGGAATCATCTGGTAATGTTCACATTCTTGATGTTGCTTCATATTACCTTACCCTTTAAGATATAAAGGGTCTGCAAAACGATAGCTTCCTTGAACACAGCGTTTGTACGTTAACCTTCAAAAGTACGACATGGAACTGCATTCACGTCCAGAAATCGTCTGTCAGGCCTGCTCCGCCATCCACATATCTGTCAACTACATCTGCTGATAGGCCATCCCTGCCTCTCTTCTTCAAGGTTTCCTCGCGTTATTTTGAAAACAAGAGGGCGCTACTGAGTGACGTGTCTCGTGGGCATTCTGAACATGTGGACTCGCAGTTGCTGCTCCTTGTGGCGACAAGTGGTAGGCGAGCCCAATATTACCCCTCCCCCCCACCACTGAACCCTGCCCAAGAATGGCTTGAGTTAATTCCATGGGATTTTTCACATGTCGTGGAGAGCATCCTCTCTGGTGAAGAATATAGAAGCTTCTTTGGTAGCGGTGTTAACCGGAGGGCCTCGAAATCTCTACGGAAAGGATACAAGGCCCAAAGAGAACGGTTAAAATTGGTTGGAAGTGCTTGTTAATTCTATCTCGACCTTTGCAGCCAAGAGTTGTCTAGGAGTAGGTGTAATCTATTTTATTCAAAACCTTCCTTTTTAGGTGTTCACATGGTCGTCCGAACAGGGCGCTTATTCACTGATATGGAACTCTGTGCGAATATTCGCTGGTTCTCATTATGGTGCTGGACAAGAGCGCTGGAAATGAAGTCAGTTACAAGTTGGTAATCGTCCGTTAGCGTCAGTCGGCGGTGTCAGCAACGGAATGACAAGAAGCTTCAACGCTTTTTCACCACCGGTCTTTTTTTATGTCGATCACTAACCGGTCACCGTTGGTAAAGCAGACTGGGCGAAGGCGGCCTTCTTCTGCCCCTTCTGTTAGTTTAGTTACTTTTCCGACTGGCTGCGACCATATCAGCTACACTGCCGTAGTATTTTACTGAAGTTTTCCTCCTTTCGAGGGTTGGATACTTGCCAGAAGTAGTCAACATAAATTCGTGTTACTGAATAAGCTGTCATTTTTCAGTGCATTAATCACTCTGGGCAGCACAGAACTGGACGAGTTGTCGTTTGCTGGTTCAATAACCCGAGTTCATGTATGGAGTCGTGTGCTAGACTTTGATAGCGAAATACCTATGATGGTGGTCAGCTGTCATGGTAGCGAGGTGGGTTTATTAAATATGGAAGCTTACTCTTAGGTTGAGCGCCAGTATTTTGATTTCTTTATTCGCAATTTTGGCGAATTTCCAAGTCTTTACTTTGCTTCGGCTATTTGTCGACTTTCAGCTTGCCTATGATGGTCTGCTTCTGCGATTCAGCGGATACACAGAAATGAATGGCAAGGTGGAGAGGATACCGCGTAGCACCTTGTGGACGAGAAAAACGAAAGCAACGAGAAGAAGCAGCTGTTAGAGTGGAGGTGAGCGTATGATTACGAATAGAAGGAAGTAAGTGGTGGGAGAATGGGTACAAATGGTGCGACCATGGGCGCAAAGCTCCTTCAAGTGGTCTCTGTATTTACTGAATTCCTCTGGCTAGACCTCCTTCTTTGTCCTTACAGCACACGCTCTTTTAAGCTCAGAGAACGGGTTTTTCAAGCTAAATTCCTCTGGCTATACTTCCTTCTTTGCCCTTCAAGAACATGTTCTTCCAAGCTCAGAGGATGAGTCTTTCGAGGTTGTTCGATCCTCCTTTCGCGGCCCATCCATTCAAAATGCTCGTGGGCTTTCAGTCTAATTTTAGCGCTGTTCGTCTTGGGAGGGGCTAGTTCCCTTTAGGTAACAGACTCAATTTTTGCGAGACTTGTAAAGCCGTGTGAAGGCGCGAAATGGTACACAAGTAAGCGACTTCAGGTTTTACAGGTTTTTACAAGGTGGCACGTACAATCTTTGCCGAGTACCATTTGGTGTCCCCACCAGGCCGAATTGCTCCCTGATTTTGTCGCTTTCGATGCCTTCTTCTGCACGAATCAGGCTTTCATCCACATCAGGCAAAGTTGGTTCCAAATGCAACTGACTGCTGGGAAGCAGGAAAAAGAAGGGGAAGAAATGGAAGGTGCCGTTCACTCACCGCCCGGGAAATATTCCGAGATTTAAGCCGTCTAGTGAGCGACACTCTACGCTACATATCCTCCTCCCACGAGCTTTTTGTTCCTCTGTTTTACTACTACTGCTTACCTTCTTGAGTTTGAAGAAACGTTCCTCCACCCCCTATGTGTATCATTCTGAATCTTTTTCTTTTCAGAAATGTCCTTCCGATCAGTTCGTATTGTCATCACAGCGAGAAATAAATGTCACATGGCCTGAGCCCGAGTTCCAAACGGGAAATGAAATGAAGAAAATCCAGATGAATTTCAAACAAGGACAGGTATGAACCACATCACATTGCATAGATTTTTTTGAAACTAATCTGAGGGGAACGCGAGGGGTCCATGGTGACGTAGTTAAAAACTGAATATAAAATAAAAAATAAAATGCCTAATAGTAAATTTTTCATTGTATTCATCGTACGTTCATCAATCAAAAAGTAGGAAGACACATGTGTCTAATCTGATTGACTATTATACAATGCAGTCATTCCAGCGTTAATTAATGAAGGCCCTGGTTTGAATGGCGCGCGCGTGACATCACTTTGTATTCCCGCGCCGCCGCAATGTAGATCTTTCACATTGCACTTTTGGGCGCTGTTTGGTCACAGGCAAAATCGGCTATTTGTGGGAATCACAACTGTCTAGGAACAGAACCAGAAGTTCTCTTACTTTGTTTAATATGGCACTGTCTCATTGACGCTGCAGCTCGCGCTCTACGAATGTTATCACAGGAGATAATAATATGGGCAAAATTGTTGGCCCCCAGGCTGGACTTGGCACTCTCACCTCACTCTCCGGGCGAGTGCGCTATCCGTAGCAAAGCTGTGACATGAAAGCGAAAAAGCTGGGAGAGGAGACGGCTTCCACGGTGGTCTGTAGCACGTTACCTCCCAAATGTGGCAGAACATGTGTTGCAAAGGGAGCAGGGGGGGGGGTAAACAAGTGGGGGGGGGGTGGACATCGCGGTAGTATCCGCGCATAACTGACGGCGCTCTCACATGGTAACAGCACTGCGAGACTATCTCCCAAAGTGGATGCCGCTTTTACTCGGTGAACTTGGAATGCCGCCTCGAATAAAGCCGTTATATCCGCAATAATTTTTTTATTCAAGGTGTTCACATGGGGTGAGTATGACGTGCTCTATGTTGCTCAGGACAACGCTTCCAATACGGCTGAGTGTAACTTCAAAGTAAGTTTTTTTGGAGAGCTTATCAATTTTTTGCTAAACCTCTGGTCCCACGGTAAGGGGTATTTTCCACCATCTTACGTTTTCAGTTCATATCTCTAGTATTCATTGTATCCATCTTCTTCATCATTGAGGAGTCCACATCTGGGCGAAAGAAGTCATATTCAGGGTTTCTGGAATGATCCGCTTTAATTAGAGTGGGTGTGAGAATTTTTTAAATTCTTGGAGGGAACTGTGATTTCGGGTCTTGAAAGTATAGTCAGTCCTCCCTCAGTTGAAGGAAGAGTTTGGGATAAGGAGGGTCTAATAGGGGTCGCATTCTCGTGTATTGTGATGGACGGGGGGGGGGTAATCTTATTTTGGTTTATTTTGTAGCACAAACCTGCCCCTGTTTTGGAGGGGCAGGTTTGTTCTACACTTACATTTCTTCATCTCAATAAGGTCCCGGATTGTAATATCTCTATTACCCTGGCTACTGTTACGGCCTCTCTCTCTCACTTGTTGACTACTTGTCAACCACTTTTTCCCTTACTTCGAACGCATTATCTGTTTTCAAGATTCACATCTCACGGGAACAGTGTCCACAGCTGGAAGAACCTGTGAATGGCGTTCAAGCATGTGAATCGTGGGGACCACAGTTGCGATATAAGGTAATCAATTCTTTATGAAATTCGATCGCATTATTGATTTTGTGTAGGATTTTATGCAGAAAAACTATGGTTGAGCGAACTAGGGCTATCCGCAACCGGAGGGGCAGTGGCAAGCGTGCCGCATACTTGTTGTTAGTCTCGGTGGTTGTGACTTGCATGGAGAACAGCTGAGAAATTCACAAAACTGGAAAATGTAAAGTGGACAGCGAAGAAAAGTAGTGTGACTATGAAACAGCGGATTCCCCGCACAGTCCTTGGTACCCCGTCGAAGGTGAAATGATGGAAAAGGGAAGTAGCTAGATTTTATCTGTGGTTCAGTGCTGAAGTTGATTTTTGTGGTCACGCAGCCCCCCCTTCCAGCAGGCCTGTTAAATGCCGGTTTTATTTTTTAGGAAGAACTGAATTCTTCGCAAAATTGGGAAAAAGGGAAGTGAAAAAAGGTAGTGAAAAGCTGGGTGGAGGGTAGGTATGATGAGTTAGGGAGGTCGTACCATAGTAGGGTATTCGAGAGTGGGAGGCGTACTAACACCGCCATTCCACACATCACGAGTGCTGCACCCTGGATGGAAAGCCTCTAATTCGTCCATATTTTCTTGGAGAAAGCTCCCTTAGGAATTCAACATTCGGGTTTTCCTTCTTGGGTTACACATGGAAAAAATTTCGAATTTTTTCAGAAAAAAATCGCGTTTTAGGCTTGTTCAATCGAATGCCGCGAAGGCTATGAGTTTTCGCGACCACCAGCAGTGTTCTATACATGTGCTGCAGATGGACTGTGGAGACCTCGTCTTCGTAATCAGCTGATATTCCGCTATCCACAATGCACAAAGTGGGTTGACTCTCAGTTCCTTCAACGATTTGTACCCTACAATGAAAAGGACAAGATCCGAGGGCAGGTTCTGCGACAAGCTGGTGGGCGGAGACAGAGAAGGATATCTCGCCTGCCTCCTTGATATACTCACCCTCAAAGGCGGGGAGGAAGAGTGCCCGTCAATAAGGGAGACACAGTGATTCTCCGTCTCCGCCCACACGACTAGCACAGAATCTGCCTTCTGATGGTGTGTCGAACACTATATGTCTCTGATTCAGATCAGTGCCGGCAACCCGTGTAATGCTGTTGCGTGTATCCTATCCAGGATCATCGCCATGTTCAGAAGCTAGCCGTGATGCCTTGAGAACGCGCTTGATGGCTAGCATTCAATCGATAAATCAGAAATGGGAAATCTGTTCTTTGACGTGGGTTTTTCCACCATTATCGGTCTTTATAGTAGCTGGCTATGGGCATCCAACGCATGGCAGTCTTATTCGTTTCCTCTATGAGCTCCTCTATGAGTTTCCTCTTCGAGAGTGGTGCCATTTTGGCATTGCCGTAATTTTGCTGTCAAGTGGCCTCTTAGCCAAAAATGAGTGCCATATTCAATATCAAGGAGCCAAACTGACCTAGAACGTTGGTTAATCGATTTCGATGAAAAGGGCAGTGTGCTGGTTAGTAGTGTAGTTTTTCCAGAAGACGGGGTGTGCCAGAGGTAGCAGTTTGGGGCGGCACCGGCCCATTTCCCACCAATTTGTCACTTACCCGCTTGACCCCCTCACATCTGCAGCGAATGCAACTGTAAAAGCTTGTGGCACCTAAGCTCCGCTGCAATCGAAATTTCTTCGAAAAAGACTCGACAGTGAAAATCGCATGTTTCGAGAAGTAACTGTCTAGCAAGTAGTAGTGATAGTAGTATTAGTATGTAGTAGCGGACGTAGTAAAAGTCGGAGGTGGTGTAGTACAAGTGGCGCGCTTACCACTAGCGCGTTCCTGGGTTCGAATCCCAGGTCGACACCCGCCCAGGCCAACCAAGCCTTCTACCCTCCGGAAACGGTAGACTGGTACAAGATTCGTTGGGGAGGATAAAAACGCTGACTTGCACATTTGCTGGACCTCCCCACTCCCCAAGTCATTGTACAAGCCATGTCGCATTCACGTCGAATTCAATAAACCACTACGACTCTAATGGAAGTAGAATGCGCGCCGCATCCCAGGATTGACCAATTGCGAAAACTTTTTCCTTTATCCTTTCAATAGTTTGGTAATACCGAATTTTTCTTACAAATCCTAAATAAAAAACATTTTTGTTGTCTAATCTTTATAAATGGTTGAAATTACGGTTACAGAGCACCCCAGAAAACGGAGTGGTCAGGGTCAACAAGGGGTCACTGGTTGAGAAGTGCGAGGCATATCGTTGTGGGCGGTGAGCAGTGGTGGCCAAACTCAATAGATCGTAAAACGGCTCCAGAGCACCCCAGAGAACGGAAAAAAAGTGGATCAAGGGCAACTCTGTGTGGTCCCCGTGTCGCGCGTGACAGTATGCGCCAGCTGAATTGTACTTAATATTTTAGGTTATGATATGGCGACCGCTGAATATTTAATCTGCCATTGTTTAGTGATATCAATGGCTGCGTCGGTGCACGTGTGGATGTAGGCTGTTCAGAAGATTTCGTGCGAGCGAAGAGAGAGTCACCCTCATTCAACGTACGAATTGAATTGCCTGCAAAAAGGTGAGCCTTCCGTACTTCCGAACCGTGTGATCGTTTCAGTTATTGTGAATGTTGAGGAAGGATCTCTAAATTTTTTCAGAGACCCAATACAAAATTCAGTGAGCGGGCAAAAGTCGAAAGTGGTGGATGTGCTCGAAAATGAAATCATCAACCAAGGCGCATTCAATCTAGAAAAGGTAACATATCGAGGAGTATGACAATTTTTGGAGCCATTTGTTCTCTCTGATAGAATTCCCACGAATAACATGTCATCTGGATAGACTCCAGAACTAACCAACTGTGGCAAAGGTAGCTCGGGGGTGCCAGCCAGCGGGATGACTGTGCTATGTAACATGCTACTGTCTTTCTCGCGTTTCTTACGTCTTTCCTATGCTGTACAGGCAGGGCTCGTCCTCCCGTTGAGGAGAAGAGAATTTTTACAAATCACGACGACCGCCCCTCCCCCACCCTTCTCCTGGTTTCTGTTCCTTCCTTTTTCCTTTTCGAGTTTCCTTCTGCTATGTCTACCTGCTGTGATTCTAAACTTCCCCACCTTTCTACCTGCCTATCACTTTTCTGGAATTTCTCCCGAAAAATTTCTTTGGCGACCACAATACGACCCCCGTCGACAGCACAGACATACATACAGACATGACGGCAGATGGCGTAGTGGTCCGCTGCGTTCTTCCCAGCCTTTACACTTAATCAAGCCCCCCTCCCCATCAACGGTTCCACAGTTTACAGTGGCTCTCCACAGCTTGTTCTCTTTCATCTCCTCAGCATAGTCCTTGGAGAATTCGGTCTGTCAATCTTCGCCCACAACATCATGTCTGTGGTCTCTGTAGCTTTTCAGCTTATGTAGAAAAGCCTGATCGCGGCAGAAATAAGAGAAGGCATGAATCTGTAGAGATCCAAAAAAGCCTTTTCAGGTGCTTCCGAACGGTCGTCCCGATTTGACATCGTTCCAGCTTCTAGATGAGTTCCATTGCCAGTCCGGACAAGTCACTGTCGATGACGTGTGTGGTGAGCTTTTTTAGTCATTTGCAAAAATTCAGGAAAGGGTCGCCAGTGATATGAAAAGTCACTGAATTCCTAAACAATCCTATGAATTAATCGATGCTTCAGTGCCATGTGCTCCTGGGTCGTTCCATTCCATACTGACCTCGCAATGCGAGTTGTGTCCCGAAGGAGAATACCAACCTCTTGCTGGTCGAACCGATTGCTTCAAATGTCCAGCTGATCATATCACTGCTGGTCAAGGAGCTGTCAGTGAGAACGAGTGCAAAGGTGAGTTGAGTTCGATTAAAAAGCAATCCGACTAACGCCCGATGGCCTGTGATTCCCCTCTTTGCCACAGTGTCCAATACCGAAGGTGGGCAGTGACTTGAGACTATGACCGCACATTCTCAGTGATTCTTCACCCTCAACCGGCTCAAAAACTTTAACCGCTGCCAGCATCTTTTCAACTCCTCCGGTAGACGTCTTTTTTCAGTGGATTGGTGGAAATTACAGTCTCATTCGCTGCTAGGGGCTGCCAGGAGGGCTGGGTTCGCGCGGCGCCAACCCGTTCTCCACCGACTGAAGAAAAACCGCAAACGGACTTGCGCTGCGTCACACCCGGCCCTCTAACACGCCCCAGCTTCCGCAGCGAACAAGATTGTGTGTCTTTCATCGCAAGTCGCTTTTAATAGTGCTGTTAAGAACGGAACAATCTTGATCTAAGCGGTTGATTAGGGACACTCAAACCGAAATAGACAGTGGTAAGCTGAAGCAGTTGCGCTTCACAATGTGATTTTTAGAGACCCCTGACAGTATGCCAGGTATTAGCTTTTTTCTTATATCTGACGGCATATTCTATGCTGATCATATGAGCTGTAGGAGGCGGAGAATTGGTCCTTCCTCATCGCCTCCTCCTCTTCGCCATCACAGCATCGGATGGAGGAGCTGGCCGATGCACATTGATTCGGCTGAAACATTTATGAAAGAAGCGGCCATTCTGAAGGGCAGTTCTGCCTTCAAGAACACAT
>MU933599.1:0-10599 GCA_036418165.1 Cooperia oncophora
CCGCGCTCGCCACTTGTCACTACACCACCACTCCTCGACGAAATATTTCATGAAGTTGATCGAAAAGAAGCTCCCCTCGAGAAAAGCTCTCAAGCCGGTTGGGAATTGCCCCACGAAAACTCCCTATGCTGGCTGGTGGAAGGTTTGGTCCCTGGCTGAAGCTGAGATAGGACCATAGTTGGAGTGGACGTGGCATCTATCTTTTCAGTGGAATCGGCTCCTCTTCAATATAGTGCATTAAAACATAGCCCCCGCATTACAACGAGAAGGAGCAATCCTGGTATAAGAAACCCGTGGAACTGCACGGAACCCTAGGAAGCAACCCCGTGGAATGTCGCGAGGTGTAGTTTGGAATTAAGCAGTATGCACTTCAAATGCGGCATTCACCATAGTGAGAAGGCACCGCTATGTACATCTAACAACACTCTACATAATTTTTTAGAATTAGACTGTTGGTCCTGGGCTGAATAGCTCTTTGCCGGTGGAAAGTGATTGACGATCAGTTTCTTAAGTTTAAAAAGGTGAAGTGCAAATGACGACTCAAGCATTTTTTTCCATGTCACCATGAACGCTGAGCGTTTCTCCAGATATTTCGGTTCTCATTATCATCAACTCTCTTTCATTATTCCATTTCCTTTCGAAGAAGCGATCCTGATGAGTCACTGAGGGATTGTCATCCGTTTTTGGTTGGAATTCGTTGGGGATTCTGTGCAGTGGGGAGATTTGGCCAGCTGATTTTCACTTTGATGTTTGATGATGAAAGAAGGATAAATTGGATTGGGTGGAAATCCGCGAAACGATCATTTTCATGAGGGACGTCTTTTGGGTAAACAATACTGCCGCCGCCGTGCCAACGCTCCGCCCTCTGGGTCCGGCCACCCCCATCTTTCATTTTTGAGTAGTACCCGATAGTGCGGTTGTTCCCCTACTAGCTCACTGTTTAGAATGATGAGGGGAAGAACTGGCACTAACAAATGAGAACTCGTCCGACCACGCCTTTTTTTTCATCATGCACGCAAGCGCGGTTGAACGTGGAGTTTTATATGAGGCACTCCGGGCGGATTCTTATTTGCTTTCTTCTTCACTTCTGTGTTACATCCCTTCTTGTCACAGTGCTTGAGCGCAAATCAGTAAATGTGGGTGTGTCTTTGAAACAAGCTTTATTGTGCCTTATGGATGGAAAATAATTGTTTATGATGCCTTAGGTCTGATTTAGGTGCTTTATATAGCTTCTTTCATAAAGTAATGAGACGCATTGCTAGGCAACGCAGTCTCATATTTACTGGTGGTTCTCTCCGCCAGGCTTACTTTACGTTTGAAAAACAATCGCATATTTCTAAATATTCCCATACGTTCACATATTGTTTGTGAACGTATGGGAATATTTAGAAATATGCGGTGGTCGATACCAGAGCGAATTCCGCTATGTTTTTCTTGCCATTCACATTAAATGAGGGTGACATTGCCTTCTCAGAAGTATAATCGTGGAGGTCGTGCGAAGCGGCAATGCTATGATAGAGCCGTCGAGGAGATTCGTATAGTCTGCGCTGCGTTTTAGATTATTGTTGAAGCCGAAATCTCATCGCCTTTTACTTTCCGAATTATCTTACCTCGAGGTAACGTTCACTTTAGCGGAGCGCCCACGTTACTTTTGCGTCACAGTTTTGAGCGGCTCTAGCACTGGTGCACGTGCCGCTACCTGGATTAATACCCATACTTTCCTAGACACTCAAAACACCCACAACACTGCTATGCGCTCAGACTGACGCAAACTATGTTCGCACTCTTGCCCGATTAGACGATCTCAGTACGGTCGTGTCAGGAGGAGCAGAAGCAGTTTTTATGTGGTTAATGTCTTTTTCTTTCCTACCTATTCTTCGATTTCTGCCTTTTCGGTCGTCGTGTGAACCGCAGTCTAGTTCCCAGTGCTGCTGGTTTCTAAAGTCTCATCTTCTACTCTCTCTATCTCTCTCTCTCTCTCTCTGTCTCTCTCTATCTTTCATGGAAGCTTGATGTGCTTCTTGTCAGACAGGGTACAGCATCGTGATGTGTGAAATGGTGGTGTCAGTACGACCCACCCCTCCCCCCTGGAAGAGGATCTCGGTACTACCCCCCCCCCCTTGAAGGAGGGTCTCGGTACGACCCTCTTCTCGGTAATACCCCTCTCTCTTTATGACGACCCCCCTTTCCTAGCACCTACCTACCTTTTTCGTACTTGTTCCCAGCCTCCTACCAGTTTCTTCCAAAATTTCCCGATAATTCGCTTCTTTCTCCCAAAGGGGGAGGTCGTCAGAAACCTACTGTTTTCAACTATGGTAAATAGTTAAATGGTAGATATATAGAGTGCGATAACCGCGAAAAGTTAACAACCGGGAAAAATTTCTTTCCCAACGCGACAAAATCCTTTCGAAGGCACGACCCCACCCCCTCCTCTCCCAACAACGACTAAATAGGACCCCTCCCCCTCTCCTGTGGGCAAGTGCGACCCGCCATGTGTTTCGCACAAAGATGCTGTACCCAGTTGTCAGACAGACGTTCATATAATAGTGTGTGGTTTTGTCATGAATCGTAAAGACCACTTCGATACTTTTCGGGAGAGTTGTGAAGCAATGACTCTCATGACTTCTTCCGATTTGCGTAAAATGAGGTGGTGTTGCTGGTGTTTCTGTTTTCACCTGCTTTACCATGCGCAAGCTAGAAAGCACTCTTTTGTGTAAGGATAGGTGGAATTTCAAGAAAAACAAATTGGACTGGGCAATGGATGAGAAATGCGTAGCGACTGGGTGCTTTGGGTATTTGCCATGTATGGAAAGGCTAGATTCTCTTTGGAGACTTCGTTGCTGATCTTCACTTCATGGTATCCTGTGAAGGGCACGACTACGTGGCAACAAAGATTCCTTTCCTGCATTTGGTAGCCACGTTAGCGATCGCACAGTATGGCTACCCTTCCTTGCTCACGTGAAATTGTTTGTGAAAGCTCAACAACTTGTGCACTCACATGCCCTTTCGGCTCCAGAAAACGCCCACGTAAGGACGGCTGACATGGCCGCCGAAAAAATGCGAAAAGCGCGTCAATTTTTGCAGAATGCGCTAGTGCTGGCATTCTGATATTGTGAGCAATGAGAGCAAGCAACTTCGGGAGTATTGTCCGTACACTGGTAAACTCGTCGTACGCTCAAAACAAAGGAGAGGAGGGCAATTTGAAGAAAGTTCGATGGTTTCCCTTCATGTTTTTGCACCTACTACACCTTCTCTTTTGAACCTACGGGAATAACGAGACTTGCAGCCACTGATGGTATCTTCAAAAAGCTAGTGTAAGTAGGTGGCAGAAAGTATAACTGTAAATGCTTCTAGACCTTATATTGAACCTAGGAAGAACTACGTAAGAAGATTAATGTCACCAAATGCTTGCTGTTCCTAATACGAGATAGCTAAGAGGTTTTGCAGTGCTAGAGACGTTGCTGCACACCTTAATACCTACTCTACCGTTCCGTACTGCGGTCCGGATATCAAATTCCGACTCGGCTCCCAACCAGACCAACCAGGCACGCTGAGTTTACATCGTTCAGTGCTTGTGCGTCGTTCAATGCTTATTGCACGCTAATACCATATTGTAGCGCTGAAACGCGGCGAATGATCCGAAGCTCTGCGTCATTGTGTGTGCTTGCGTGCGGGATATTATGACTTGTAATCCATTGTGTGCGAGCTGTAAGCGAGACTCGAACCAGTGACGTGGAGAAAGCAGTTCCACATGTCGTTAAGAGAGGGAGTGGAGGAGGAGATGTTCGACTTACAGTCCTCATAATGACGGCTTATGAATGACACCGTAGTGGAATTTGTGACGTCTGGTTTTCCGTTTGTAGCTTTTTGGCTCGGCATCCGAAAGCTCAAGTACAAGTCTGTAACCTGTCCTATTTCTAATGAACCATGCATTCACATTTTATTCAGTTATCTCTCTGGATGGGAAGAGGTATGTACAACGACTAGCGAGGTCTTGTTTTTGTCGATTTTTTTACTTTTCAAACCCAGTCTGGCACCGGTCGATCCGCAACGAAGCATACAACTTGAGTGCCGCTTGAAGGCACATTACAATTCAGCAGGTTGTGGGTAGTTCGAGTTGGCGTGCAACTGCAAGCGTCCTTGAAGAAATAATCCGGAAATCACCACCGGAAAGTGCTTTGGGTAAAGCCCTCTTTGGCGCAGTTCGGCTTGATGGGGTTACCGAATGATACTCACTGTCAGCTGAGCTGTACAGCCTACCTTGTAAAAGTCTAACATTTTGTTAACAAAAGCGGCTCACGTTACTATCAGTTGGCCACGGATAAATCCCCCTAACAAGGGAGTCGTTCAGGCACGTGCGTGAGCTTCAAAATGGTCTTGTGCATATTGTAGGGGCACATACGAGGACCAGAAAACTGAGTTTCGTTTTCGCTGCGCGCTTCTACGAATAAAAAAACGTAAAAAAATAGGTCGATGGTTCGGATCCCACCGAGGACAAAATTTTGCTTTTCTACAATTTTTCATTTTTTGGATCCATGTTTGTCTAAATAATTGCTCCTAATAAAAACATTCACGATGAACTGAACAATCCTATTTTTATGGAGCAAAACTGCTTTTTCGTTCGAATTCGTTAATATGCACAGACTCAGCTCTTCGGCACTATGCCGGTGCCAGATGGCACTGGAACCGAAAATAAAGTGCTAGAGATCGGGGATCGGAGGGCTGTCGATTACCCCTAGGAGCAAGTTTTGAGCGAAAAAATTTTTCTTGACTTTTTCGGGTTGTTGGGCCGACCATTTGGTCGGCAGTGTGAGCGGAGCTTCACATCTTCGTAACAGATGAAGTTCGTGACGCTACGGACACCGGACAACCCGATAAGCCCAAGAAGGTCAAAACAATTGTTTTGACTGAAACTTCGTTTTTAGTGGTAATAAGTGGCCCTGATCACAAATGTAACACCTATTCTTGGCGTCCACGGCAAGTTGGCCGACGAGAATTCGGTGACCACGTTCCTAACACTTGGTGTAATATACGAATCATGAAGGAGATGTGGCCCCAAATTGTCTATAATTGACACCACACCAGAAGTTACTAAATTCGCAATCAAATCCACTGTATAGCCTATGAGGAACAACGTCCAGCAACAATCTTGTTTCAATTGGGGCGGTGTGAAAATCGAAATACTTTAATAGCACTGACTCATGAGGTATAGCTACTCAGAATGCGCCATAAATGGCAAATATCCGAGTTATATTCATGCGCAGACACAAATGGAAGCGAGAACAGCGAAATCTAAAAAATGCAAAAAGCCACGACGCAAGGGGAGCCGAACCATCAACCCCACCCTCACTGTCCGATTGCGAAACTACTCACTCTAATCGCTAGGTTCCATCCGGTGCTCGCCTTACGCTCACGCTCTTAGTCGTTGATTCAAACCATTTTGCAAAGAAGCCGTTCACAGTGCCATCTTGAGCACATGACCCAAGTTGGTAGATCACTTGCGGCGATTTTTCGCTTCGATTCAAACGGCCCCTTTATGAGGACCCCCCACTCAGCAACTGGTCAAAGTTGCAAGTGACCTACGCCGCATAGAGGCCCAGAACGAAGCAGATTCCACAGATTTCTTTTCACTCGTTTTTTACCTTTCCCGGAAGCGCGCAGCGAAAATGAAGCACACTTTTCAGGTCCCTGCATAGACCGCCTACAACTATCAAAAAACCGTTTTTCGCCAAAGCGCACCCACGCCCTGAAACGACCTCCCTTGTAAGACGCCTTAGGATCAAATACTCCCTGGCAGGATAGAATTCCGCACCTTGACGGCCTGCATAGCGGTTTCCCCCGGGGAAGTGCCCCTTATACAGGGCCCATCAAGCCAGACATTACGTTCCACAGATGTCCCGACCAGCCCGCTCTGCATCCACAAATGGACGACCGTTGCCTGAGACTCGTTTTTCATCATTTGCTAAGAAATTAATTACATTAATTAATTAGGCAAATGAAGCGAAAGGGATGTATGGAAAGCGGCCGTGGTACTCGCATTCATTGTATGCGGTACACATAGCAGCCGTGTATTTCGATAAGCGGTGAGTGGCCAGAGATGCCCTACTCGGAAACGTCCGAACAATCGACTTACATGACACTGAGAACGAGCTTTTTCTTCGCAGGATTTTGACCGTTTCACTCCGTTCTTTCGCCATTTCCCCACTATACAGCGCCCTACTAGCATTTTGGGCTAAGTAGGAAACCATCGTGCCAACTGCCTTTGACAGGAGTGGCAAGAGGAAGCGAAAAAGCACTTTGCAACCCACGCAAGCGTAGCGCCCCCTCTTCCTGTTGAAACTGAGACATTGTGTAGTCACGACAAAGATAGCTGGCGTTCTAAGGAGAGACCAAGCGTTGAAGGGACAAGGGATAAGAAGGATGAAAGAAACGAGAAACATGAGAGAAACGAGAATACCAATGCAGGGCATGGGTCCATGAAAATCTCGTTTCCAGGTAGAGAACACTCTGATGTAAGCAGCAGGAGCATATAGCACTGTTGTCGGGCACATTTGAAATGTCAAATCGGCCGATCTCGGCTATGGATGGGATTATTCCACCCATCGTTAGTTAATAGTGAAATGCGTATTCAAGGACAGCATGTTCCGCGGCAACCTGATCTGTTGAGATTCACCACCGTTTACAGTCGTCGTACGGCCTTCCTCACATCCTCCCCACTACCCGAATAGAGTTAACGGCTATGCGTTTCTGTCCATCCGTTTCTATTCTCCGCCCATCTGCATATCGCGAATGTGTCTTGCAGGAATTACCGCACGCGCAATTATGTACTGTCTTAGTAAATAGACTCTTCTTGACAAGTGGGGTGGTGACTCTTCTTGACAAAGTGGTGGTGTCATGTTTTGATAGCACCGCTTCTTGAGATGTCGGCAGTGAATCTTTTTCGGGATTCAGCGAATCTTTCATTTGAAAATGTCCTGTACGTCAAGCGGAGAACCGTACTCATCGTCCATGATCGTGCTGTTCCCGTCAGAGATTTGTAGGCGGTTGGTTTGATGTTCCATGTAAAAACCACTATAACCACTCCCACGACCCCGAATTTTCAGGAAAAGCCTATTGAGAGGGCAAAGTGTCGGGGATTGGAAGCAAGTAGGCTATGAAAGAGAGTACCGAGCCGCTTCTTGCAATGTAACAGGTGAATGGGTCCACGGCTGCAACGGCGTCCCATTGTTTCCACTCAGAGTGTACGGGAATGGGCGGGAGAATAATAGTACCTGGGTGCCCTGTCCATACTGCGCCCACGCTGCCCTACGGCCAACCTCACCTAATCATAGCCAAACCCGCTGCTTTTCTGCGCACTCTTTTCTGGTTGAATGTGTGTTTAGCCCCGGAATCTTGGAGTCGACGCAAAAACCGCTCATTGAGGATAGCACGGGCAGAGACGGTATCACCACCCTTTAGCCCGTCCCGTGCAATTTTGACCGGAAAAGTGGCACAGTACTCCATCTGTAGATACATTCACGTCCCACATGGCGAGGACCGTCCTTCGAGGTGAGGGTTGTTGTGAGGGGGTCGTATTGAAAGCGCCATTTTACTGACCGCTGTTATATTCCCTGACGGTGCCGGTGTGAGCCATGTAAGCTTATGTATGATATTTTTTTCGCTGTCTAATTTTAACTGCCTAGTTTCCTTTTTCTTTCCATCTTTTCTGGTCCATTGATCTTCCTCTTCTTCAATGTGCATGGGAACCGTCTTGCTGGCGTGAGTGTGTAGCGCTTGCCTAATTTAGCGAAGGGTGCGATGAAAAGCCGGCTGCTGCGCGAATCAAAGTTATAACATTCCTCGCTTCAATCCAGGCATGTTAGGGCAAACAAGGCAGCGATTGTCCATCATTCATGTTCCTCTGTGAGAAAAGCTATGCTTCCAGAACGGGAATGACACATAGCATGATGACTAATCGTTATTCAGTGTGCGTACGTCTCTACCACAAGTGCGCTGTGATCGTGTTCGATTTCTTCTCAGTGGTGTGTATTCGTTGGGGAGCAGTTGCGCATGAATATCCTTTGTTAGCTCTTGAAAGCGGCTTATGGTTTCACCCCGTTCATATGGGTGCTCGTAAGCTGTATACGTTTCGCGGCCCTCCCCTTTCATCATTCCACACGCTGAACCGTCTTTTGTAAAGAAACAAAATGACTTTTGTAAATACTGCCAAGGTCATGTGTACTGTATAGAGGCGTCATTGGAGCTGGTTTTGTCGGCATTCTTGACAATATGAGAGGCTTTTGCAGCATCATTTTCGTTTCTGGAAGCATGACCAATTTTTCGGGCGTCGGAATATTTTTCCTGACCTGCTCGTTCTCTTCATTTTCTTATTGTCGGCCTTTCACTCTGCAAATCGCTACTCTTTTCATACGATCATAAACCTTTTTTAAAAGACGTTGCTGCCTACCATATAAATTCCGTAGACTTCTTCTTGTCAGTTGGTTCAAATGTCAGTGTGACCTTCCTATTTCTCGTGTTTCTTCGCTATCCTTTGCTTCTCATATCACCCCAATGTACAGTACCGAGAAGCATACTGTGAGCATTCTTAGCAGTATGTATGAGACTATATTTTTTTTCTTGTGCGTGAAGCTTTGAGGAGGTTTATGGGATAAAAAATGCCAAAAGCATCCATCGTACATCCTGCTGTCAGCTCTATGTACTTACCCTTCGCTGCCCCACTTTTCGGACTTCAGACCAGATTTACAGAATCGGAATTGGACCAAATCGCAATTTTTCCTTGTGATCGATTTGGCTCGAGAGGGCTTTTAGAAATGACTTTGCCTTGGGTTAGCTTGACCTGCTGAAGTCGTTAGTCACACCCAGTTGGAGCCGAAACGCCTGAAGCCCGCGCCACAGACGCCCAGTCCGGAACGCTTCAACTCACCCAATTTGCTGAAAACTCGCTTTGAGAGGTAGCTCTTGCCCCTTGAGTAAATACCTTTAAACCTTTTAGAGTGCGTCTCTTGGCTTTTTCCAAGTTTTTTTCTTTCGCGCTTCTGTAGGTTACTGCCTTGAAGAAGTCTTAGCGCGTTCAGTTTTCACTTCCCTTCCCCCTGCCCCCTCCCTCTCCAAGAAACGACGAAGGAACTGCCATATTCTTCGGTTTTTGGAGGCGGAAGTGCTGTATGTAGTGGCAAGTGGCGTGGCAGGTGCGATCGCAGGATCAAATCCAGCCCCCCGTCAGCTCCAAACAATCCTCTCAATCCTCTCGGGCTTCAATTGGTACCAGACTCGTCACGAATAAAAAAACGTGACTTGTACTTCGACTAGCCTATGCACACAGTGCAATTGAAATGTGCAAGTCAGTGTATAGCGCTCATCCAAATGCTCGGCCACTCTTGACATGGAAGTTGCGGTGCATGCCCCGCGATCCAGCAAAGAGTTCTTCAGGGGCGACAGCTTTCAAGCTCCCGCTTTTCCTATCGATTTTCATTCCGTGTAGTACAGCATTTTCAGAGTCCACATTCTGTAGCAGATCCATGGCCATACCTTTCGAGGCAGTTCCTCATTTTTTTTCTGTTCCATGTTAATTTTTTTGCATGATTCTTCCAGCCCTGCAGCAATCTGACCCACTGAAAATCGGATCAGCACTCAGGTTATACAAAGCGCCGGCTGTTTGTGTTGCTTCCTCGGCTGTGTTTTGCTTAGTACCCGCCTGACGTTGTGGCTGTCGTCGAGCCCTACTCCGAACTTTATTATGTGTTCACCTGATTCCATCAATTCCGATGTAATGTGGAAATGTAAAGTAATATAAGAAAAAGTTATTCATGATAGATCGACAGTAGTTCCCTTTTAGGTATGTAATGAAATTCTCATGCGGAAGCAATACGCTAAAAAATTGAACTGATGCTCGTAATAACAGCATGTTTGTGGTAAGGAACCCTGTTCTCCTGGTACTGCCAGTATAAATAGAAAGAGGGGGAAGTTGTTGTGACAGCTCTTAGTACACGTCTAACCTATTTTTGATAAGCTAGAGCAACTTTGCTTGGTGGTTCTGGACGATTCTGGCAATAGTGTCGCAAGGGCGTGCACGCGACGGTGGATACGGAAGCTGAAGCCCATTTTCGGGTTGTTAAAATGCTGCTGAACTTTCTTCAATCAATCTGGCTTTTATGGTTAGCAACTTCTCAAGCTCTCACTCGCGTGCTGGACCTGCTCCACATAGTCCAAGACCTGCTCCAGATGTCCATTGCAGTCTGCCTAGATGGATGCCTTTTTTAAAATTATCCATATCATGGAGTTGGCCAGATTTGCACTCGAAGTCTGCTCCCTGCTTCCTTTTGCGATGCGTCGGCAACTTTCCCTGCCTGCATTCCAAAAATGCGTCCTTTAGTTGCGCGGAAAATTCCCCGACGACTGCGCGGCATCAGTACTCCTGGCAGGATAGAATTCCGCGACCCTGGGCAGGCGCTGCATAGCGGTTTCCCCGAGGAAGGTGCCCTTATAAGGGCCCTATCAAGCCACAACTTTACGTCCCAAACGCCCGCCACGCCCGCCCGCCCACAAATGGACGACCGTTCCTGACGCTCGTATTCATTCATTTGCTAAGCAAATTATGAA
>MU933603.1:0-11999 GCA_036418165.1 Cooperia oncophora
TCTTAAAGCTAACCAGAGCCACTCGTTTTTGGTTGTTGAGAGGACGCCAAGGTGTTGCCTATTCCTGGCAAAAAGGCAATTTTCCTTGGCAACCTCTGGAATAGAGCCTAATAGTGATCCGAATCACCCTGAAACTTTTCTGACCATGAGAATTGAACTGATGTGCGCTTCTCTTCCAGCAACTCAGTCAAAGCACCGGGTTCTCTAACCTGTTCGACTTCTAACCTTCTCCACTTCTTAAGAGTGCTTTAGACGTTCGAGCTTGTGCAGTTGAACGGTCGTGGTGGTTCGGTGGATGAGAGCTAGCCATTCCGAACTGTCCAGGCTCATCTCAGCGTCCTCATTTCAGCCGAGTGGAGATGTCTTCCATGATCACTGCGCATGGGCCAGCACTCCCTGCTGTAGTGCGCCGCAGGCCTTACCACTGCTCGTTATACCTTACAGTTGAGTAGTCTGAAGCATTGCCGATCGCAGAAGATGCCGGTGGACGCCCTCCATTTAAACCAGGCTGCTCGCACCCTTACCTTTCTCGCACCTTTACCTTTACATCCCTGTTACCTGCTACAATCAGCGTTAAATCGCTAGCCAGGTGCTGGAACTCTCTGACCCTTTCGGTGCTTTCGCCGTGGCAATCTAGACTAGGTTCAGTGCACCCTTCGTAGCTAATAAACTTGTTCTTCTTGACCTTCAGTCGGAGTCCATTCTCGGCGAGCTCATCCTGCCACCTTCGTTGCCTCGGAGTTCTTCCTGACCATCCTTTATTAGGGTAGTGTCGTCAGCGTAGAGGATGGTTTTCAGTGCCCAATGAGTTCTTTTGCCAGACCTCCAGAGTCAGGAGGAAGAAGAACGGGTGATTGCTGACCTTTGGTGCACCTCAACCGTGATATCTTCTTCCTTCGTCAAGCCGTGTGGGGTGCCTACAACTACCCTAGCGTGGGGGTTCCCTTTTCTGGACGCTCTGCAGAGCACAGGATGAGTAGGTGGCCGAATGCCCTCCTAGAAATCCACGCAAGATCAAACATCACTCGCGGAAAATCCCTGACGAGAAGAGAGGTGTTTATTCGACCCTTCCCCTTACCGCCTGTCATTGCATCTGTCCAATTTCTGCGGCTGAGCAGCGTACTGTGAGAAGGGGGCGCTCCATGGCTAACTTAGAGTCATCAATCATTTGTTTATTGAGGCAAGTGAAAAGTTTATAGGTACAGTCGCAGATATGTTGTCACGACAGAGATTTGACGATGAACTAATGGTTCATTCTTTTCCGACTCTCCAGCAAGCGGAGATATAATATACCTTCGTATTTGTGGCTCTCCCCTTGTCATGTACAGCTCTGCTCGCGTAACCGCCAGCGTGACCCGTGAGGTGGAGCTTCTGGAAACAACAACAACAAACAACGATGTTTACAATCTTAGTATATTCAGACAGTTTAGAGTGCTTCAAGGCTGCGGCTGATTTGAACTCCTCCTCCATCTTGAAATCATTTCTTTGATAACTGTTTCTGCGCTCCTCTTCCCCTACTTAAAACTTCACTGAAAACGCTCAACGCTGGCCTTTATCGCTTAATCATCAAGCTGCAAACAAATCATGATCATCATAATGATGAATTTCCACTGATTCACCGAGAGGAGAAGCTCCAACTTCAGTGTACGCTGGAATGCCTTTCCATTGACTCCGAATCAGTAGAGCTACCAGCCTTAGCTTCAGCTGAGTGAGACCGCCCATGTTCTATTTGGAGGGTAACTGGCTGTGGAAGATTCTTCTCCTTTGTCGCCAGGATCCCTGCATAATGCCGAAGGGCCCCTCCCGTTCTCGATGAATTACACTGGAAACATTTTCTGTTTATGCCGTTTGACGACAGGCGGATGTGCGAACGGCATTAGATCGCGCGTCGCATTGATCAATTAGAGTGGGCTCTAGTGAAGCTGTTTCTACTTCAGGTGAGATGGGAAGCGTACATCCACGAGAGACGTAAGAAATGCAAGTGCCGTTCTCTTTTTACGATCTTGTGCGCATAAATGGTTCTTGTGTGAGACGAAATGAGCTCTCCCGTGAAATTATTAGATTATTAATATACCCTTTTGTCGCAGTCTTCATCACTTTTTTTCGACTATTTTTGTGCTTTTTAGATAACACTAGTTCGGCAATAAAATTGAGATGGTAGGAATCGTGAGCTGATAACGTTCAGCTGATATCGTGTTGTACCTGGACGCCCGTTCCTTGAAGTGAAGAATAAGTGAATTTAGTGATAGAAAACTTGGAGGTGGTTTCTGTGGTTGTGGATACTGTACTTTTTCCATTAGGTGCTGGCTAACATGAACAGGCGAAGGTCGTACGACGAAATACTGAGACTATGCCATGGCAATGCTACCTTGCTCCCACGCGGTCCTTTTAATGTGACGAGTCATTTGTGAAGAGGGGGATGGTGGAATCATCATGTAAAGGGACGATACTGACTGGTTCTGCATGCTTCTTTAGCTTTACTGCGACCACTCAGAAGCCGGCTTTCCTTTACTCGTGACGCAATTGACTGTCTTCCTTAGTAATTGTGCTATATCCCAAACGCAGCAGGCCTCGCCAGTTCAGGAAGAAGGGCATAAGTGCTCGAACCATTGGCATCTTCCGGCGGAAGGCTGCACTATTCTGACTTCATGTGGTCAAAATGTGAAAGGCCCAGCCCGCAGAGTGTCTTTGGCTGCTCCTTTGACATATGTGAGTCCAGGTTGTCTGATTTCAATCACGCTTACTTGGAAAGTTTTTGTCTACACAGGGGGGGGGCAAAAAAAAAGACACTTTGGCCGAGTCACATATCAGTAAAGTTTTCGCAGCCCAGATAGAAGACGTGGATACGAGTACCAGGGCGGAAGATACCCAAGATGTTCCTCGATAAGCAGGAGCTGGCTCTCGCCCATCACCTTCATGTACACCAAAATATGAAGTCATCTCCAGTCGCAGCCTGACTGGAGAAGACCTTTGGAATTCACGTGCCACTCCAAGCAGCCGCGAAACTTCTTGTCGCGGAGTCAACCCTGGAGAGCTACCGGGAACCAGCATCTGACTACGAAGACCTCACAAATCGAATCAGCTCCGAACCAACAGTTACGGCCCAGGATATCATCTTCACCGCAGTCGCCAAGGCGCGGGTTGATGGTATTGACTGGAAGCTCAGACCGATATTTTCTTTGTGGACCCCGGATGAAGGTGAACGCTGACGGTTACACCGTCCAACTTGCGGAGAATATCTGCCCTCATGTCGTGGCCTGTTACATCTTGGTGGAATCGAAAGGGCCGTTGAGAGCCAGAAGGTGACGGCAATATCAGTGTGGCCACCTGCCCTAAGCATCCCCGATTATGTGGCTCGAGGAGCTAACATAATGGTCTAAAGAGGCGGAGAAATCAGCGACTTCACTGAACTCAGACACCGAAGCACGGTCGCGTGGCAGGATCTCTCGGTGGCGTTCGCCCAGGAGGCTGCGGCGGAGTATCGTGATAGTGTGTAGTGTGTTGTTGAATTTGAAGGTGAAAATGTCCAATCAGAATTTAATAAAGTGTAACTTATAGCGCCTTACAATTCAAGGGAGAAAAGTGTCTTTTTATTGGCCCCCTGCATATGCGCGGAGGAGAATCTTTGGAGGTGATTAGTAGTGCTGCTCGGACCAATGCATGTCAATCAAAACATTGTTTTGCGGTGGCCTCGTTCATTCATGAAGAACGGCATTGCTGAAATCGTTTTCCGGCATTGCTGAAACCGTTTTCAAGTGTCGGCTTCAGAACCTTTGTAGTGGTCTTACCAGTGGTGATAAGTTCTCCCATTTCTACGCTACTACCCACTTCTCTGAAAAATGCTCCATTCCCCTTTCCTCTCGCTTTTCCCGCTTTTCCAAAGAGCTTTCCACTTTTCCATCAAAAACTTGCCGTCGAGATGAGAGGGAGGATGGAGGCAGGTCGTTGCCAAACAACTACTGGATCAAATCCCTTAGATGCGATAGGTGTGCTTGCGTTCTCAAACTTCCATGTTCGAATGCCACTCCTACTCCGTCAGGGACAAGGAGTGCACCGCGCTGTCAACGAGGGTGATGGGCGAAAAGTCAACACCGGAAAAATGTTCTCGAGACCAGACCTCCCCCCACCCTGACAAAGCGACAAGAAAGTGCGACCCTCCCAACGAAAATTTCCGAGTTCCTGCGGACAGCTAACGTGAAATAGGGAAAATTGGCTACAAAAGAGGAAAGACCCCTTCATTCCAGCGGCCAAATGTGACTCCCCGGTGGAAATTCGCGCACATGCTACGTGTCCCGTTATGAGGACGACGAACTGGTTGAAACGCTAGGTCGATAACGAAAGTTTCATCTGACAACCTCGCTGACACACAGAATAGCATCAAACTGACGACAGTGCCGAAGTTATACGGAAAGACAAGCTGGGGACTTCTGGGAAAAGTACCCGACCACCACGATACCACGATAACTCCTATTGTTCAGCGAAGATTCCAATCAGAGAATATTCGGACAAGAGTTATGAAATTAATCTTCCCTTCCGTCCCTTCCTTACTGGCGCACGCTCTTCTCTACCGTCTTAGGAGCGATGCTCAATAAGGAAGGCACAATGGGCGACCCCCCCCCCACACGAACGGCGTGCACTGCACTTGTAAGGTTGGTACAGAAAGTGAAGGAATCGCTCAACTGTTTCACGAGGTTGAGTCCTATCAACTACCACTTTTCCACTTTTTCCATTTTCTCGATTTCCAGTTTGTCAGCGAAGAATTTTCCGTCGAGCAGGAGGGGGGGGGAGGAAAAAACCAGTTAGTGCAGAGAAATTTCTCACCATCAGATTCTCCCTAACCTCCTACCAGTTTCCAAAATTTCTGGGTTTTCCCCAAAATTTTGCTGTCGAGCGGGGGAGGGGGAAGGTCGTCAGGATTTAACTATCATTTTCAACTATCGGAAATAGTAGTTGTATAGATCTTTGGCAGTCCCTCTCCCAACAACGACCAAATACGACCTCCCCCCTTTATAGCGTCCGTGAAACAAGAGAAATCAACTATCAAAAAAATTTTCTCAGACCAAATACGACCCCCTCCCTCGCGGTCAAATACGACCCCCCGTTGTGATCATCACAACGATGGCGTGCCCTGCCGAGACTCCAAACTTTTTGTTCTCGTTTAATGCATGACGTGATGATGGCGCGTATCGGGGTGGTTGGATTTGGCGCGGCGCTAGCTAGTTTCCAACGGTTTGCTGAAGCGGGCAAACGACAAAAACCGTATTAATCTTCGTGTCAGTCGTTTTCCAAATCGTCAGTGAGGGACGGATTTGGCGTGCCAGAGAAATAGCTGGTACCGCGCTAAACTCAACCACCCCCCCCCTCCCCACATGCCTCAGCATCCGCACTAAACACGACCAAAGACGGCTGCAGATTGAGATCTGGCGCATTAAACGGAATGGTGCGTGAAGACAGCCAGCACGACATTTCCTCTCATACGGACCTCATATGGTGTAAACTGGTTCTCTTGCTGCAGAGTGGTTTTCATCAGTTCTTGAAATATTCACGGTTTGAAAAAAATGCAGTAAGCCCTTTATCAACACGACACCACACAACAAGGAGATCCACATGTTTGCTATTGCACACGTACACCAACCAGTACAATAACGTCAGACATACAGTGAAACAAATAAAAAATGAGACATTATCATTACCACTATAAAGGGTGAAGGATGCACCCAAATTGGGACACGCCACGCATTGCACTTCCATTTGGAATCGAAGTGGTTTAAATGCCGCCAGTATTTCCTATCCTCCGATACAACTTTGTTATCGACTAACTGACAAACTGGAAGGATGGAAGGATTCGTTGGCCTAGAAGGGAGCCAATTCGAGATATTTCATTCCCAACTCCCCACCCCCTTCGTTCCACATCTGCCGGCGATATGAGCGGTGGCCGATTCACTGTGAACTGGGTATGTCTTGGTGGCTCTAGAAATGAGGCTACTTCGAAGATATCGCCCACCGGCTCGCCTAAGCGCCGTGATACGCAATGGTCATTTGCTATCTACCGCCATCGAGCACTACTAATTGGTGTCAAAGACAGTTTCATATGCAACAGGCAAACTGTCAGTTTCGCAATCCACACTCGCAGTCTTCCGACCATCTCTTCGCCCGCAGTGAGCTGAATTCCTTCAGCTACATCGACCAATGTCTCGATTACCATCGCAGAGCACTGAGGCAGCGTAACCAGCGTGCCGGCGATGCGCTCAGCCGCGTCCCAAAAATTGGCAAATGTTACAAGCTAACGCCCCTCCTATGAGCTCTTGTGAACATACCATTGAAAAGCCCAAAGGCCTGTGAGGTCTCAATTGTGTCATGGATAAGCGCGGTGCCAGCAATGCGAAAGCGCAGGTTCAAGCCCCTGGAGATCAAATACTGTTCGGCCACATAACTAACCAGTAGCCTTTCCATCACATTCGCCACCAGTGGGACTTCGTGCGGCAAAAAATTAACAAAACAGAACAAATCACGGATCATAAGCACAAGAACTATTACTTCCGAGTCACTATCTCTCACCTACATAATTCATATGGCCAGGATCAATGTCATTGGAATTTGTGCAACAACATAGGAATACTTAAAGACACAACAAAGAATTGCGGTAACATAGAAGTCGAGAATATGATCGAGATTTCAGGATTACTCGAGCGCAGCAAAAAAAACTCTGGACTGGTGAGAGCTTTGCGACAGCTGTTTCTATAAATTCGTCAATCAACGTAGGTGTAGCTAGTATGGCGTGTGGCTCATCACCTGATACGCCGCACGCCGTACTTGCCATGTACCTCACCAATGACATACCTCGTCATCCGGGCAGTTGATTAGGGCGGTCGTCAACGGGCCGCAGCGCGTGCCAGGAACTATTTGCTTTTCCAGGCTAATTTAGTCATTTTTTCCACCTTGTGAAGATAAGGAGCTGCTAATCTGGGAAAAAGTAGCCAAAACAGTGAAAAGTTGGAAAAAATGACTAAATTAGCCTGGAAAAAGCAAATAGTTCCTGGCACGCGCTGCGGCCCGTTGACGACCGCCCCAATCAAACTTGCCGCGATGATGAGGGTACTACTGTGTCTTGCGCGCATATCACGATAATGGGTTAAGCGCGTGCGCGAAGCCGCCACAGCATCGCGGCCACGACGTGCATTTAGCAGAATGACAAAAGCGCAGACCGAGGGATACCCTATGGTTAGCTTTGCAGAAGAATGACTATCTTCCAAACTAGTCGCTACCCCGATGTCGTCAAAAGCTCGCTTGTAAGGAAATGGCTATCATTACTAACGCTCAAAATCAAGCACTCGCGATGGAATAAGCAGTAGAGCCTAATAATACATCTTAGGAAAAGATAGGAACACGCTGCTGCAAGCTGAGAAAACCTCATTCTTAGTAAAGACCTTCATATAGTGGAAAATACTCCAATTTACATAAGCACAAAAGAAACAACACAAAAGAACGCATAAAAAGTAATCAAAACTAGCAATTACCACAGAACTGATTTCTATAATCCATGCTTCTATAGTAGCGAGGCAAACCATACTTATAAGCGACGGTACGAAACGTAACGAGCGCATCGACTGCATGGAGTAGAAGACATTTCCCAGGAAAACGCCGCCATTCATCGCACTCACGGTATATACCACTTCGGTCTCGAGTTTTGCGGTTATCACTGAAACAGGTGTGTTGAAAAGCCAATATTCGCTGGAAGCTGGAATATGGCCCTTAGAGAAACACTGTGCGCGCTCGACTTTCGTAAAATCGTGGAAGACATACGAGGGGTGTTCAATGTATTGGATTGGGGGAATAAGTTCGTTCGGTTTTTTAGAGAGCTTTATTTAAATGATTTTTTTGTTGTTTGGCAAAAAGTTTGCATTCAATAGAAAGTGCTTCTTCTGCTCTACAAAAGTGTGTTATTTGTTTGTTAGTATAATTTCATTTTTTTCATTTTTCAGGCTTAGAAATGGAATACCAGGAGGCAAAAATCAGCTATTTTGCGAACAAGTACCTTTTTCCGTCTTTTCATCGGCGGGTCAAAAGAGGCAGTCTGAAGCCGTTCGTGAATTATATGCAAGGTGTATCGGAGGCTCGTGTGTCATAGGACGGAGCGCACAGCACAAAAATGATGTTCAAAGTTCAAACAACGCGACTTTGGACCTCATGACGAGCTCGCAGGCGGACGGACCTGCAGCAATTCGATAGGAGATTTCAGTCGTTTGAAGGAAAGATGCGTCCCAAGGCAGTAGAAAGAATTGGACAAAAATAAACTGGACGCGATCTAAGCACGATCTCAATGCATCACGATTCAGTGCGGATGTGCCCAAAGACTCGGAGCAGAGTGCCTCACGAGCTGCGAGCCTAGCGAAAGCGTCGAAGTCGAAGAGCGAAGTCGCCAAAGCCGCACTCCAAGAGCTCTAATGGGAGGTTCTTCAGCATCCATCGTACTCTCCACACCTTGCGGCAAACCGACTACCAACTTTTCCGTTCCCATGGCCAACCAACAATGAGAGGTGTTACTCGAAGACGAAGCGGAGCCTCAAAACTGGCACAACAACTTTTTCCGACACTAGACCCGGTTGACTTTTGCGGAACGGCAATCAAACGATAGTCTGGTCGAGAAGGTCGAGAGGCGAAGTTGGTCGAGAGGTTGGGGAGGCTTTGTAAACAATGAGGAGAAATACATATTTGATTAATTTATTTTATAAGTATTGTTTTGGTTTAAATGAAGCTCTTTGAAAAAAAACCGAACTTATTCCCCAACCGAATATTCTCGGTCTAGATATGAAGGAAATGGCAGAAAATCCTGAATAAAATTATATTTTAATTCTCATTGTAGTCCCATAACCTCATTACACTAGTTTGCTCCGAGAAACTAACTTTTCAGTACCCTCTAACAAGTATTTTTCCTTCTTGTCTTCAAAATGAGCACTAAATGCCGCCATCAACTCTTCATCGTTTGAAAGACGCTCTCCACGGAGGTAACCTCCTACTCCTTGTTCTTGGGCATATGTGCCACGTGGTTCTCCTACAGGGCTGGACCACTTAAAACGAACCAAACTATTTTTACAGGAGAAGTTTATCGCCAGGGGTTCCTGGAAAGTCAAAATCACACTTATGAACACTGTCCGGTAAAGCTCTAGGTAGCCAGATAGCCACTAAAACGCATTTACTAGTCTACAAAACCCATGGAGTGCTGCCAGCAATTATGACCCTCGCCTCGTCAGGAAGAACGACTGCTGCTGTAACTTTGTCACACAGGGTTTTTATCTTTTTGCAGACTGTTTTTAAAATGCCCACTCATATTTCCTCTCTACCTCTTTTTTTTGAAAGATGTGATCATACAGGTGAGAACTGGCCTGCACTCCTTCTTATCCTCTAGTCGGCGCAGTTCGGCGACGGGGGGGGGGGCTTTCAAACGTTCGTTGCCTCACTAGTTTCGGTTTACAAGTCTCACTCAGGTGAAACCTGTAAACTCTTGTGAAGCTAGAGTCGACACAACACTGTGAATAGTATTTGCTCCTTACAAAAGTTGACGGATGGTCTCTAAAAATCTTGATCATTTCGTGGCTCACAGACTCTACTTGATAGCTCGGCATGTTGGTGGGAAGTACCAAAAGTGCAAACTGCCCCTCCCCCTCCACCTCGCCGAACTGCGCCGTATTTCCGTCATCTACAGGCCATTTGAGCGAAGTTTTGTTGTTAGACAGTAGCTGTAACCACATGCAGTAGTCAAACATCCTTAAACGGAGCGGACAGGTTTTTTTGACGATTATGTGATTTGGGGCCACACATTATTTAGAGACCATCCGTTGAATATGAGAATGCGCATAGGCCAGTTTTTATCTTTTCGCTTTTTCTTTTACAGTTGTGCTCATTTGCTGCCAGCTAACTTGAGCTCGTGAAAAGAAGAATCTGCGTCGAATAGCGTCCACGTTATATAAGGAGTATTGCAGCCGGTGCATATGGTATGCGCGCGCCATCCACAGAGTTGCCACTAAAGTGTCTATGTTATAGTAAACCCGTCCGAGCCACTCAATTATAAGGTTTTAGTGAGATGTGACAAAGAGACGATCCCATCTAACCGAAAACCACGAGCAGGAACTCTAAAGCCAACGGTAGTGATCCGGACGAGTTGTGTGACATAGGATAATTAGCAATACCTGCCATAACAAATGACGGCGTGATCGTCGCTTACTATGACATTCCAGTAGAAAAGTCGTGGGCGATGCCTTTTGCCGCTACCTCTTACCCTCCATCTGATACAAAATAACAGAAACACAAGCAAGGGACATCGAAAGAAACAACTCGAGCCCTAGCATTTAGGGAATCGGAAAAAGGACGAGTGTGCTATTGGCGTTCTCGAACGCGCGGCTGCCCAGACAAACACTGGTACATAATTTGCTTGGCACAGTTTTTTTGCAACTACTGCACAGTGACCTCATATACTTACCCTATGGCCTAGAGGTTCACCAGCATCAGCAACTGCCGATATCCCCTTCAAGTCCCTGCCAGGCGACGTAGCGACAGAGCGCGAACACATTCTGTACTATCGAGCTCTGTCCAGACCAGGAAAGCCTTTGGTTCCCGCCCATTAGGCGCAGACCTGCACGGTACAATAGAAATCACCGTATTTATATTTGCTGATCAATGTGAATTATGTGATCCTAGGGTACCCCTCGCCTTCTCCCACCTTTAAATCCAGTCGATAAATAGGTCATAAGTCGTCACCTCTACCTATCCCATTAAAATTACATTCCTGTGATTACACTAGTCTCTTTCCACTGAGCTAGCTTAGTAGTTTTTATGTTAGAATGCCAACCGCGATCTGTGTACTCCTGTCAAAGTGGCAGACAATTTTGCAAAGTTTTTCGAACTCCTATGAGGCTACGAAATGACACACGGCACCACCAGTCTTGATTGCCCCATTGTTAAAAATCTAGGCTGAATTCTGATCAAGTTTTTTCTCTGGTGAGCACGATCTCTGAAACTCGTGTACCCGCCGAGGGTTGTCCATGAATAATCCCCTAGTTGAGCGAAAACGCTGCGCCGCGCACAGGTGCTGCTGGGCTAATGGCTTGACTTCATTATGATGTGACAGTCTACGAGGACAAACCAACCTCTGATACACCTTGTTTTCCGCACTTCGCTTTGAGTTGTTTCGGGACCTGCATCTTTGTCGGGACTGTCAAGGCACATCGTACGTTGGGAATTCCCAGCGAGGGGGAGTGTTGTATTTGTTTTTGAGAAAAAAGTTATCGGTTGTTGACTTTCCTTGAGTTTTCCGGTTCCTCCGCACTATACCCCACTCCCCTCCTCTCCCGCCCATTGGTAGTTTCTGGAGGAGAAGTGGAGAAATTCCTCAGAAAAAGGGTAGAAAGTCTGGGAGAATGTAGAAATGTGGTAAGCAGGACAGAGCTTGGCTAAGGGGGTTGTTCGTTAGAAAGGAATTTCGAGGAAGGCTCAAGGGATGTTGCAATTTTTTTCCAACGGCAGGGCGGGCCACGGCGCCTGTGGCTGTGCGGCAGACATTCCGGGCAAACTGATTTGTCATTCCTGCTCAACGCTTTGAAGTATCCCTGTGAACAAGAACAAGACGTTTAGCCGAATTAACCAGAGGAAGATTCCGTCAAAATCCAGCCTGAATCTCAAAAAATAGGTGGAGGGGCAGCGAAGAATAACCCCCCTTCTGCATACCTAATCTCTCAAGCTTTGACAACAATCGGCGCAGTTAAGCGACGGAGGGGCATTTTGCGCTTTCGCTGCTTCACTAAATCGGGTTTACAAGCCCCACTCTAGTGGAAACTCATGGTAAATGGTATTAGTATGATATTCCACGGTTACAAGAGCTGACAGGCCGTCTACAAACTTTGGCTGGTACCATTTCGTGGCTTCATGGCTTCACAAGGTTTCCAGGTCCCAACTTCGTGGCCCTACCCGTCGATGGGAAGTAGAAAAACCCAATGGCTCCTCCC
>MU933605.1:0-10561 GCA_036418165.1 Cooperia oncophora
AGGATCAGTTAAAACATGTTCAAGTAAAGTACTGGGACACGCCCTCTCCCTCTATGGGGTATGGACGATAGCGCTTCTGTCAACCGATTTTCTCTCGCTGCGAAGGTTCGGATGTATCGATTCATCATATCTTCTAGAAGCATTTGCAGGGAAGAAAACAAGGAAAAGGGAAGAGAGGAGGAAGGAAGGTTAACAGGGGACAAGAATGAAAAAGATGGAGACCGCGCGAGTGACAGTTATCCTGAAACGCCGGGATACAAGCGTTCCATTTCAGCCCCAACAATTCGGAAATTTCAGGAAGAAGCAAAATTTGTCTTGAAATCTTATGAATGAATTAAAAAAAGGAATAATAAAAAATTGAAAGAAAAACAGTAAATGAGTGAATGTCCTTGGGGTGGCAACAGATCCCCACAGATGCGTCACCGGATTTGCTGCGGAACTACATGAATACAAAGAACAGTAACTTCCAAACAGCTTCTGACCTTCAGAGTTCACAAGGGAACACAGAGGTCGTAAAGATAGATAAGAAGAAATATAAAAGCCATAATGATTGTGAAGAATGTGGAATGTATGCGAAAAACTGGAATGTAACGCGATTTACCTGATCTATAAGTGATTGTCCGAGATTCTCCATAAGTTTCTCGTGCATCAGCGGATCCGGGTGCGGTGTATCCGGATTATAATAAGGAATAACACCTGATAGAAATGCCGATAACGAAAGACCAGCCGGTCCATTGCCTAAATAACCGCCAATGAATACAAATATCACAGCCACTCAAAAAAAGCTAGTATGACTAAATTCTGTAAACCAATAAGTCTAGGAGTTCGTCTGTTTATACGTCCACTCCATAACCCAAATATGGGAGGGGCGTGGCATCGCACTTTACTCGAACATGAGGCGGGATGCGTTTTTCGCCGGATACTTCCGTTTGCGACAACTGACATCCTCCCTTGGGCTAGATGGAGGACATCATTACAACGGTCGCAACAAGACGATGTCCCATCCAAAGGCGCAATCGCAGCTACGGCTCGACGTAAGTACTCAGCCACGCCCCCTCCCATCTTTGAAATATGAAGGATAAGTTTGCCAGGCCTTCGAAATACCTCAGAGGGGTGACAGAGCATAAGAGGGCACCTCTAACAAAACTTGGAACTTGTTGGTCTTAATGTGTCAACCTAGCTCATTGTTTTGGTTATGACAGTGCCCTCCTCTGCTATATAAGACCCCCATCCAGCGAACTCGCAGTAACTTTGCATACTAGCTGTCCAAGTGTAGTGTGAGTCGTGCAAAAGCCGTGCAACGTGCGCTGGAATGGGGAGCGCGGCGATGTGCGGGAAGGAAACTGATGAGCAGATATCAGTGCTTTCAGATCGAAATTGATTTTGAAAAATTGTATTATACATTTGGACTCTTTCAAGGTTTCTTCAATAAAAACACAACCGTCAAAGTATTTGCAATATGAAACACGAGAAAATGCGCGTGATCTAGTCCCCATTTACTAGCCCCCCCCCACCGCCCAACAAAGAACAGCTCTGCGAGGCGAGCGTACTCTAGCAGCTTAAGTTTTGATGAAAGCACGAAGGAATAAAACCAGGAAATGAAAAATGTCGACAATGTGGATTCGTTGAAAGTCCAATCCAGACGTTTTACAAAAATGAGATTGATTGCGTTTTAGACTGCGTGAGCCTTGAAAATCCGGTTTGACTATTTGTGTTTGCTCTTGGCATAGCAATCCAGTTTTGCTAGTTTTCTAGGAGGTTCCACCAGTCCTCGTATAACACCCGGACGGATTCTCACCAAGAATACAAATCCAAGATTACCGTTTTTCCATCTATAACGTAAATTGGTAACCTCGAGCAAGTGAAGGTGAAATCAAAGAATGAGATCATCAAAAACATATAATATCAAAGGGATCAAGCTCAGTGGAAATGTCGGCGCAGTTCAACGACGGGGAGAGGGGGGATGTTTTGCACTTTTGCTGCCCCCCCCCATCGACGTGTCGTGTCGAGCCGTCAGGTAGAAACCTGTGGAATCTTGTGAAGCCACGAAATAAAAAGCAGCCAAAGTCTGTGGCGATCACGAGTGAACTCTTGTAAAGCAATGAAATACCATGAAAATACTATCAAACCATGTTCCGACGAGCATGCTCCGGCTTCACAAGTGTCAACAGGTTTCATCAGAGTAAGACTTGCAATCCGGATCTAGTAAAGCAGCGAAAATAAATGCCCCCCCCCTCCCCCCTCGTCGCCGACCTGTGCCCACATGTCCTTGCAATGGATCAAAACGCAGTCTTGTGTTAATAACCTTGAGGTGGGTAGGGCATTCGAAGGTTCTTTGTGGGAAACTGGGACTAACGTCAACCAAGTTGGATTATGGTACCTGGAATCGGTTCACCCACCCAGAACTCCCCCCCCCACTGAGCATACGCAAAAGTCCTTGTAATAATTTCATACACTGTAATACACAAATTGTAGTTTTGCACAGGAAATCCATTAATGCCCCTCTCCCAAAGTTCTTTCAGGTTTTCGTATCCCTGAATAGGCTACGGCACAAAACGTCAAAGAAATCAAAGACTGAAGGAGATTAGTTTCAATTAATTACAAGCATCAAAAGATTCCTTGTGAAGATTGTGCTCTTCAAAAAGCGGAAGAATGAGAGATATAGCTAAATGAGTTCAAATGAACAGCTGCTCAGGTTGCAATCAACATATCATATTACATTCGTGTGTAACTGGAAAGCGGAAACCACCACGCTACCAGTGAAAGGCGATTCAACAAAATCGGCTCCCAAAGCTTTATACATAAATTGCGCAATTTTGAAGATATGTAGAATTTTGGTTACAAGGCCGCAAAGTCGCAAGTCAGCTGGGAGGAGGGCAAGTCAGCTGGGCATGGGAATCTTCGCAAAACGCAAAAGTGGGTTCTCGGAGCGGAAATGGGAATTTTAGAAGCAGAGGGTTTCTGGTAGGTTTAACTTGCATCACAATCCTTTCCAATTATCTCAATTTCCTTGTCTTCCTTGGGCACTCGCGTCCACAATTCTATAGTGAACCAGTTTTTGGCGCAATTCGGTGACGGGGAGGAGGGAGGCGCATTTTGCACTTTTACGACTTCCCATCGACGTGTCGAGCTATCAAGTGGAGACTTGTGAAATCTTGTGAAGCCACGAAATGTGCCAGTTAAAGTTTGTAAGACACCTGTCAACATTTGTGAAGCAACGAAATATTCTACAAATACCACTTAACACGGTGGTCGACGAGCTTGCTCCAGCTTCACAAGAGTTCTCAGGTTTCACCAGAACAAGACTTGTAAACTGGACCGGAACTAGTAAAGCAGCAAAAATGCTAAATGCCCCCCCCCTCCCCGTCGCCGAACTGCGCTTAGTTTTTTTGGTCAAGAATGTGCTGGATTGGACTGTAACGGTCGCAAAATCGGCTTTACACAGTGAATCCTGCACCTCTCCACCCCTTGTTCCAGAAATTCCCCTCATTGCGAGAGCATCTCCCCCCCCCCACGGCGTTTTTGGCTAATGTCATCCTTTGAAGGAAAGAAAATAAGTGAAAAGAGCAGGAAAAGGAAAAGTGCTAGGAAAGGGGAGACTTCACACCTGACAGACGTTCTGAGAATACAGTGCAGAAAACATAAACACGCCAAACGTTCGAATCAAAGATCATGTAAACAAGGGCCAGTTAAAACAAGTAATTCGTTAATTTATTAAACTATAAGTAAATTAATAGAAAAAATACACCACAGCTACTGCCAACGCTCTACACCTTTTATAGCAGAGGCTTGCATTAATTCTGCATATAATTCAAGAATCCAAACTAATTCAAACAACAGATGCATTAGTTCTTCATCGTTGAATCAATCACTGACACGTGAAGGAATGCTGATAGGCGCAGTGTACTTTGGACTGTCACAATTCCAATTCAAAATGAACGCCACACTTTAAACTCGATAGAAAATGTTTGGCTTTCAGCTTTCAGAGCCTCATTTGAAGAAAGCAGTCTTTTTCGTTTTAATTTCAAAGAAACGACGGCGCTCATCTAATAAGGTGATAATAAATAGTTTTAGCGTTCGGTACACAAAATTATTCGCAGTTAGGCACGGGAGGGAGGGGCGGTGGCACTTTGGCTGCTTCCCATTGTCGTATTCATTGCTTTAAAAGAACTGACAGGTATTCTTTACAGAAGCTGACAGTAGTTTCTACAAACTTTGTCGGCATCACTTGTGGCTTACAAGATTTCACAAGTCTCTACTTGATGGCTCGACAACAATGGGAAGCAGCAAAAGTGCATGCCCTTCCCCCTCCCAGTCGCCGATCTGCGCCGAAAATACTTGCACTTTCGAGGGACTTTGTAGTGGAATCCACATCGGGAGAGGGAAGGAGGTCTTGCTGTCGAACATTCCTCTAGGGCTACGTTCATACTTCACGTCAGTGTAGGGCAGCGTTTCGATCGTACGCCAGCGACTTGGAAAATATGGATATCTATCTAGCCCACGCTAGCGCGCAGCAGCGTTTTCGCGGGCAGCTTTCCCCAAGGACAAGTTGCGCGCGAAAACGTTAGCGCTCGCTAGATCGACGATCATACTTTCCTAGTCGCTCGCGTACGCCAGATCGATACCTATATTTTCCTAGTCGCATGCGCTGGGGTACGCTCGCCACGCTGCCGTACGCTGACGCAAAGTATGAACGCAACCCTAAACATCTAACCTCCTAAGTAGATGAGAAATTGGTAATTCAAGAACAAAACTAATTAAAAAGTGAATCTTCAAACCAATGAGCAAAAACATAAGACAGTGAAAGAAGAGATGGTTGCTGTTGCGGAATGTCGCTCAAAGCGGAGGGACGGCTTATATTCGAGAAAACAGGGTACTTCAGCTGTCGCAGTTCGGCTTGGGGGAGCGGGGGAGGTCCCAGGATACTGTCAACCGCGGAGCCTTCCTCTCCCTTCACTCCCCTTCCTTCTTCCTTCTCCCATCCTTTTACCTTATTTTCCTTACTCTAGATACTCGAACAGGAGATGTGATAAGAAAACATCTGCGGACACCGAGAAAGCATCCGGTTGACAGATGCCCTGTAATATTTGGGGCTCGGGCCCGCGAGGACATGTATGCATCTTGATACTTCCATCGCCGTTCTGTGACTTTATTACAAGAGTTCACATGAGTATTCTTTACCAGTAGAGTTGACCAGAGTACGCAGAATCCTATTTTGGTATCAACTTCATGGCTTCACTAAGGTTTCCACGAGGTCTTCAGCTCTGTTGCTTCTCCGGTCGACACGACGATTAGCAAGAAACGGCGAATGGCAAAATCCCAAATGTCCCCGAGTCCCAAACTGGGTCAGAATATAGATACACTTTCAGGACAGACAGAAAGCCAAAATTGTTCAATGATGCAGGCTACACAGAGTAAATAACTATGGACAGACGAATTCTGAATAAAGTGAATGGCTAATGTGTCTGCTAAAAACTTAAACAAAGTTTGACAAACATGATCTCAAAATTTTCGAAATCATGTCGGGTGGCACTAAACCCTTATGATTATCACATCAGAACGCATAATAAGATTCCAAGGCACTATTGAACTATTCCTACCCCAAAAACTCAAGAAAAATTTTTTGCTGAAACGTTGCCTATAGATGTAATTCGATGCGCTGGTCCATCCGTTTTCGAGCGCTGGCGTCATTTGGCGCCATTATGCGCCAATTTGGCGCCCACCACTTTTTTCACCAAAGTTGATGAAAACTTGCATATGGGGGTTAATCGACATCCTGATCACGAATATCACACTGGTTTCGAGCGATGGCGCCATTTGGCGCCATTATGGCGGCGCGTAGTGGCATCAAATGGCCCCAACAACGCGCATCACAAAGAAAAATGTCAGATTCGCTACATTAGAACCCCCTAAATATTGCAGAGTTTCAATCGACCTTTGTGGAAACATCAGTGGTGAAAAAATTGGCGCATAATGGCGCCAAATGACGCCAGCGCTCGAAACGACTGTGATATTCATGATCAGGACATTGAATTACACTTATTGGCAACGTTTCAGCAAAAAATCTTTAGTTTTTGGGGTAGGGATAGTTCAATAATGCCGATTTTCAATAGGTTTTTATGAGAAATCTTTGCAAGGGAAGGAGAGAAAAGTGTTCTTAGAGGTCGCCCGTAACCTCCTCGAATGCCCTTAAAGTTCGCACGCTTTCGCAATCGGCCGTTTTGTCGGCGGTGTCGAGGGATTTGCCAAGCTTTACATATCCCGGGGGGACAAAAAATAATTTAAAAAATTAATTAAGAATTAGCTTACCGATGATAATGACAGGCACGTCGGCTTGATCGTGTCTGCGCATGGTGCGAAATGCTACAGAGAAATGGGCGTGACCAGCACGGACGCTGCTGTCAGCCGTAGACCATCGATCGCTCGTCCCTTTCGTTGTCGTCGCCAAAAGCCCGCCTCCTTGGAAGGGGGAGGGGTAGGAAATAGCAGCCGTTGGCAAGCTGCCACTTCTCGCAGCTGGAAGCTGGGCAGAAATAGTCTGTGAAAGAGAATGAGTGGCATTTTCTGGAACTTCTCGACAAAAAGGGAAAACCGGCTATCCTAAAAATACCTATGAAGAATGAAATGCATGGAATTCCTAAGCGAACAATCAACGTCATACATGAGTCAATCGCGAAACAATGAAGATTCGACGGAGTTCGGCTTTGGGGGGGGGGCATTTTGCACTTTCGCTATCTCACATCGACGTGTCGAGCCACAAGTGAAGACCTGCAAATCTTATGAAGCCATGAAGTGATTCAAGTTAAAGTTGGTAGAGACTCTACGCGTCAACTCCTGTGAACAGGTGAACAGTACCGCCCCCGCCCTCCACCGCCCGCGCCTCCCCCGCGCATCTCCCCCTCGGCCGCCTCCCCCACGCCGCAACTGTGTGTCAATCTGTGTAAAAACAGGGCACATCATTGGTTGGGGATTTTGGTCGAGTCTGTACGACCCCCTCCCACTCCTCATGAAGGGTGGGTAAATAGCACATGGGAAACAGGAAAATCACCCAAAGTCAACCACCACTCCTACAACGCCAAAACGTGAACGACCCCTCCCCCCCCCCCCTTTACAACGTCCGTGAAGCGAGAAAAATCAACTATCAAAATAAATTTTTTCCAGCCCAAATACGAAACTGGGAATTCCCCAACAACGATGTGCCCTGCTTGTAAAGCAACGAATAGTCGATGAAAGTAGCGAAAATGCAGAATGCCCTCCCCCAAGCCGAATTGCGCGAAAAATTCTGTTTTTTCCGCATCGATAAGGACAAGTTGGACGCAGAGGGATAGGGTCGTTATTTTCTGTCTCCAGCTTTCCTCTCTGAAGCGTTTCAAGCTATAGTGTCAACCACAGAGCCTAACTCCTCCTTTTTCCGTTTCTTCTTCCTCGTTCCTCTTTCCTTTCTTCTTTCTTTCATCTCTCTTCGTTCGTTCAAATGCTTGGTGAGTAGATGCGGTGGGGAAATTCCTAGGGACCCTCGCGGTGTGTGAACGTTCGGTTGAAAGAATCCCTGCAATCTTTCACATTGAACGCGATGGTACGTAGGTTAGGGAGGCATGGCTTGAACATTAGGCCGTGGCCAGCCTGGAGCCGTATGCTGTTTTTCCCTACAGAGGGGGTTATGTGGCAAGAGAATCGTCGTGCCAGTTGGCGTCGCGTGCGACGCCACGCCCGCTAATGACGACGATTTTAGCGGTATTATTCGAGAATAGACAATGTATGACCAAAACTGACATAAGTTTTCATCATGTCCTTGTCTACAATCCGATGCTCCCATCGAAAGGGTAGTTCACTAAGGGAACGTCGTGCCCATTGCCGCGCGCGACGAAGCGGCAATTTTCAATTGGCTTGCCCATCTCCGCTGTAGAGACAGGAATCCTTCACATCCCCTTCAGGCCATATCCTCCCTCAGAGGCTCTGGGACAATGGTCGTGTCAGTTCCAATGATGGAGACTTCTTCCTGACATCCCACTTTCTGAAGATCTTCCCGAGTGAAGTTTAGCATACAGTCTCTGGTCATCCTGCCCTTCTAAGACGGAAAGCCTAGCGGGAGAACCGTTTTGGCCACCGTGAAGGATGAACGCCAGACGAACGGAAGTTTATAGCTTTTGTACTTTCAGTGCGAACTTTCGAAAAGGTGGCTCACAGTTACTATGCAAGCCCCGCGACGCCTTATCCAAAGGCGTGTCAAGGTGAGATCTTAGTTGCGGTTTAAGAGACTTAGTTTGTGTCTAGTTTACTCGCAAAGCATTATGTCGTCAAAGCAATCGGGGCATGGTGTTCTGGATTGCCAGTTGTCGGTGCATCCTGTCATGAGTACTTGATTGATACATATTATACAACCAATAGTATCATTGTCGGGACAAAAGATTATGACTTGAAGGTCTTCCATTAGACATTCGGAGCGTGACCTAGCTGCCATTATCGGGCACGCCTAGGAAATCAGCTGGCATTCCCCAAATCCCCCGAGCACTGCATAGATGTCCGCTCTGCAGGAGTAACCCGCGGCGCGGAAGTCAAGGCCCTGGGCGCAGGGAACAGAAGCAAAGGCGCTGGGGACTGGTCCTTCCACGAGTACGGTAGCGCCTGGGTGCCCTCCTCCCCACCCAGAATACCTCAGCGTCGTTTTACTTCTGCACACATGAAGAAGTACGAGGCGTAATTGTTGGCCGTGGATGCTTGGGATGTGTCAGGGACACTGGGATGCTGGGTTTGCAGTGGCGCCAGCCCGATATCTACCAATTGTTGAAACGGATAACACTGTAACGTGTCGTACAGCCGCAACGTTTACCACTAATGGTTTGGTGGTAAACGGTTCGGTTGGTGCAATCCTCCTCCCTGCTTTTCTGGACTCTGAACGCCCCTCTTTGTACACGTGCATTACACCCGGGTTACTGTATATTTTTGTAAATCATGAAGGAAATTCGGATGAATTGTTGCAAGTGACTACATGGTTTCCGCGATATTTTAGTTGCTCCGCAACTGCGCGCACGACAGACACGCGCCACTCCCACGGTTGCGCTGCCACAAGCCTCGGGAATCCAGAGATAAGTACACTTACGAGGAATCGTTACTCAGCTTCAACAGCCCAACCTTGTTTGAAAAATCCGACTGTCGATTTTCATCTTGAACAATAACGTATGATTTTGTACTGAACGGGTAATTGCTTATCTTATCGTTATCCATATGAAAAGCCTCTTAATTCGTTTAAAGTGTACAAACGCATGCAAACAGAACTGACAGGTGGAAATGCAATTTCCAAGACGGGTTTTTGCGCACAGTGTTCGTACCCTCCTCGATCTTTATTTTTCCCCATCCTTCCGGATTTAACCTCAAGCTAACGGGTGTAGAACGTTACACCGACGTTGTTGAAAGGGCGGCGAAGGTGTTGCACATGGTGCAGCATGCGCGACATTCGCACCGAGACCTATAATAATTGGTGTGACGTGAATGTCTAGCCGACTAGCTAAGAGATATTGTCCACATCGGAGGACAATAAGGGGCGCTGCGTGTTGCAGACCGACTATCTTATTTTATACAGACTAGTCGGATCGCCCTGCTTCGCCGGACGATCCTCCTTCCGCGTGTAGAGTTGGTACTCTCCCGAGCTTCATCAAATGAGAGCCAGTCGAATCGCCCGATTTGTCAAAAAAACTATTTCTCAAAAATCACATGACTTTACCGTCCCATTCTTTGTATGCTCAGTTTCACTCATAACAAACTTTGCCTGATTTATTTGTTCCGAGTGACGAACGAGACCCTAGCATGCAAGCCAAGGCTCGATACTGCCGATTTGCACCATTTTCCAAAGCGGGCGGAGCTTCTCGAAGTGGGCGGAGCTCCTCACAAACGGGCGGGGCTTCGCGTAGCAGTCCAAAAACAAAATTTGAAAAAAATATCAAAATTTTGCAAAAGGCCGCAATGTGGGCGTGACCAAGGAGCGGAGCCTAAACTGCCATTGCATGAATGCGCGCTTACGGGCACCTTTCGTTGTGTTAAGAGTGGGAGTGAAAACAATGACGCTGAAAAAAGTTATGAAAAGTCGAAGTTTGCAACAAATCCTTTGAAAAATGGACGGAGTTGCCCATGTGCCGATGCGCAGTCCTTTTCAGCTAGCGTGTATTTGCGAAATAACAAAAGTCAAACAAGTCACAAAAGCAGAACTCATAAAATGAAACTTGAAAAACCACCGCGCTGAAATGTGGGCGTGGCTACAGAGGCGTGGCTTGCAGTAGTGTCTAGTAAGGCGAGTAACTAAGTCCCTGATCTGTTTTGGAAAGTGAGTTTTATTTGAAAAGCCGTGGATTTGGTATAAAAAAAACCTGAATTTTAAGTGAAAATGGTATACATAGAGGGATGTCTCCTCTTCAGTTCGTCTGTGCTCTCTCCGCCCTCGCCACGCCAGCCACGCCTTTTCCTGCCCTCCGATATGCACTGTGCTTGTTTGGTTGCGTCGCGGCGAAGTCTAATAATGTTCCTCACTTCCAGCCAGACAACTGTTCTACTGCGTAAGACAATAGCA
>MU933609.1:0-13855 GCA_036418165.1 Cooperia oncophora
ACTACTGGGAGATGTGATAAAGGGATTTGTGAGCCAGGGGTTGCACAGAGACCGCAGGAAGGTGTGACTGTCAGGGAGCGATTTTGTTTATGGTGTTCTTGAGGACTCTTCTTGCTTTTTTCTTCTTTGGGGAATTACTTATCAGCTACTGTTTCATAATTGAAAACAACTATTCCATGAAACTTTTATCGCGGGAGCTATCTTCAAAGGCACGCACGGGTTCGAAAATGGTGCGTTGTGGGGCTCAAATACGAATGGCAAGGTTGTAAGTAATATAAAAGTGAAGTAAAAAGCAAAAAAAAATCGCTCGCGATGCCCCATCTAGAAACCTATCTTGAACCGCGCTCGTACGTGCATAAGACGAGCAAAGGGCGTGGTCAGACGAGTTCCCACTTGCTGGTGACAACTTTTTCTACTTGTAACCTCACTCTAATCAATTGAAATGGTGAGAGATAGTTGGGGAACAGCCGCACCTTTAGATGGCAGAAGAAAAGCGGAGCCTGCTGTTCTCTTTTTTTCTCGCTCCTACCCCTATAGTCTTTCTTCTCTATCTTCTATCTCTCCAATTGAGTCCCATCAGCAAAGGGAAGCATTAAGGGTTTCCGAATGGGAAATGCTAGGCAACCGTCAATTCCCTAATTGAGTCGATGATGAAGGTTAACTTAAAGCGATCCCTTCTATTGTTCCAACCATGCTTGGCCTCTGTAAGTATTAGGTTGGACAGAAAGTCCTGTGACTCTGACCAAAATTTTGGACAAAATTTTCCTTCACTAAAAGACACCTCCAATCTACAAGGTAACCATAGTTGATGACTAGGACTAGTGCCCATCTTTTGCACAGCTTCTCATTTCCATTCTCATAGAACTACGGCAACTATGATAAAAAGAAGAGGTGGACCTCATTTTTGAGTAGACGTCGATTTTCGGAATTTTTGCTTTCTTAAGGATGCGGTAGGGATCAAAGGAGGTGGTAGTTAGAGGCTGCTAACTTTGATAAGCTGGGTACGGTCGCACTCTCTGATCGAGATCCATGATCTTTTGACGTAGCCTAATCCTTAAATGCGGTTTTCGAATTCAGGCATCACCTCATTCACATTTTGAAGTTGTTTAGAGTGGACTGTGGTCCTTACGGCTGTGCTAGTATCCAGCGATACCGCTTTGAAGTCCCACCAATAACACACTGAAATCTTTATCCCATGCACATCTGTTTTTGGCTAAAACTACTTTTCTCCTTGAGAGATCCTGCGAGGGATGTGTGCATAGTTTACGCAAGGACTCCAACACTCGCTACCAACCACAAGATCTCACAAAAGTTCTTTCGCTGTGTACAAGGAAAAGAAAACTCAGTCACGGTCATTCGGTATGACTTGTCAGACGGGTCCAACTCATGAGGCATCCTTCACAAAAAATTTTCCCGATAACCGAGATTGCGGAGAAGCATGGCAGTTGTCAGTCAGGTGGAGCCTAGAGAGGTTGCCAACTTACTGGTGGTTACCTTCGGCTGCGCCTCAAGAAGCTTGAGTAAAGGGCCGTCATTCTGTGCTGGTGGCCGACCTATACATTGCCTAACTCCGAGTTAAATAAGTCCAGCTTGGAAGCGCTGATGCAAAAGCTACCCTCTGCCATGGCAAGCATCCTTCCTCAAGACAACGTAGGTGTTAGCTTCCTCGACTACGGCGGAGTGGCCCTACAGGAACTCATAATATGGGATAGGTCGAAAAGTACCTCGATCTCTGAGGGACTTTTAAGCTTTGAAAACTTCCACAAAGTCATGATATACCCATTTGCAGAAACCCCAGAGGACAATCTCCACTAATCAGGGATGAAAACATTCGAAATGTTTTTGGTCTTTTTCTAGAACAATCCAATCAAAGTGTCGCAGGGCTTTCTGTCCAACCTAATAGTGTGGAAAACAGCTAGTTTCACATTCTTCTCCGATGCGACTTCAACGTTTTAAACGTTCTTATTTGATGTTTACATTGTCTCAGAAATCAATCGCTGATAGTTTGATTACCAGGCTGTGTAATGCCCACGTCCCCACCATGATTCTCATTTTCTCTCATGATTCTCAATTTGTAATTTTAGTCCTGATAGAAATGGGCTACTATGTGACTGAACTAGTCTTTCTCATTCTTCCTTGTTTGAAGAGCTTCCAGGTATTTTCTTGGCTGATTAGTCATCGCCGTGTAATGCAGCTGATAATTAGGGTTCGAGCGCGTTGCTGGGCGACCCACAGGTGTGGCATTAACCATATAGCTTGATGTCGTGCTACTTCCTTCACTTTTACATGATATATAGCAGCACATATGAATAAAATAGTCGATGTGCTTCCTTCCGTTTTTTTTTGTTGCATACACAATGTTACTGAGCGTCTACCTGGAATCCGTTTGAAAAATGAGTGCTTGAGGATAACCTAGATTCTGCGTTGTGTCTCTCAGGAGTGCGCTTCACGTTTGGTAATGTGTGCTATAGTTCGCCGAACTACGGTAATCCCAACTTTGTACAGGGAGTTTTGAGCCAGGAATCGTCACGACTTTTATTTCTTCGTCATTTCTCCGGTTTTTCCAAGTCCTGGACAGCAACTCATGCTGGCCAAGTGAGGATTATTACCTAGAAAAGATGGATAAGCCATTTTACACGCCCCCGAACCTGCTTCTTTCCCTCCCCCATTAAAAACACCCCTCATGCTCTACCAATTCCTAGAAAGGCACCCTTCCTTGTTTATGTTGTCTGGTCCACAGTCTCTGAGACTGTCCCACTTTCGTGGCTTCACAGTAAGTAACGAGGGCGCTGCAGCCTCCTTCAGGTTCTGACACGTGCTCGATCGTACCGCCTACCCAGATTCGTCCTCTTCGCACCTAAGGCAAGGCGCTCAGTTGTTGCTCGGTGGAGCGGCTGGCATGAGCCCAAAATGCGTGTCCATTTTTGCTGATAGCGCCTGTGCTCATGTTCCTGCTCTCTCTTGATACCTTTTTTTCAGTAGGAGCGCATACATTCAAAAGCATTCCATCTCGAAAGGTTAATCGCTTTCAAGTCACCATTTATGTAATGGCATTGGTGCAGTAGTTCGTTTGACAACGTGTTTCCCAAATCTAACCAGGAAAGGTCAACAGGTCAGCCTGGCCATTTGCAATGAGATGCACATCGTTGTACCCGTCTTGAGACGGTGAACTCAAAACTATCTTCAAAATTTGCGGAACGATTCTCTGAGCGGAGTTAGAGAGGTTTTTCTTTACTGTTCTTCTTACGGGCGCGCTGGCGCCGAAGCGTTGGCACATGTAGCGCGACTCACAGCGCTCTTCGCGCAAAACAGGTATCATATTCGTGTTCAGGGGGTCAAATAACCCCTAGGGACGTCACCTTAGCGAAGTCTGAGGTTCGTTCGAAAAAATGGGGTATGGATAGTCATGGCTGACTGATAGCTAACAGCGATACTATGACTAGCATACTGGTGATGACTGGTCTTCGAACTGAAATAACTCTTCAGTCATGTCTTTTCGCAAACAACAGTACCTGGCTTACTTATTTGTGCCGTCTGCATCATTTTCTTGACTATCGGGAGGAAATCCCATTCCGAGACCAGTCATCGATGGTAGGTGAGCTCCAATCTGCTGCTAATTACCCATGGAATAGCCCACATTTTCCAAGTGAGGTCGAAATATCAGATTCGGCTAGAAACTTGTCCCCAGGGGTAATTTAACCCGCTGAACATGAATATGATGGTATTTCATTGCAAAAACCCTTGTGACACGTGTTACGAGGGGTACAAGCAGAAGCACTCTTTCAGGCCACAATGGGTCTACACTTTCAAAAAAAAAAACTGATCGCAGGTTCCCTTATAGGGTAGTGCAGGCGAACTGAGATGTTAGAAGCAGGGCACGCCATTGCGTTGTGATCATTTCCTGAAAAATACGACCCCCCTAATTCCATCTTCAAGTACGACCCCCCTCCCCATGTTACCTCTTCCCTAGATTTTTCCAACCTCCTACCACTTTGTCTATTTTTCCCAAAAAATTTCTGGTTTTTTTACAAAATTTTGCTGTCGAGCGGGGGGGGGTCGCAGTACCTACGTACGTCCCAAGCACGTCCAGCACTCTGGCGCTGGTGTAGCATACTGACAATACCTACGAGGAAGGGGCGATGATAGGAGCTACGATCACCGCCCACAAGGGCACCATGAATTTATAAACAATGGAAAGGACTTACGACTGACGATGAATAAACAGACGAAAGTACATTCCCGGACTTTTCTGATTGCAGGAGCACATTTGCTTGCAATTGGGAAGCCCTATCTAGAAGTTACACCTTCCAAACACCTGCGTGAAAAGCCCCATGCATGGCGCATTGCAGAGGTGATGCCAATTGGCGCCCAATGGCCTATTTCCTGATACCCTTTGCGAAAACATGTGTTTTAGAAGCATACCAAAGTCTTCAAGCCAACTGGAGGTTTCATGGCCTCGGAGGGGCTGATTTTTCGTGTCGTGGGGGGTGGTCACGAAATGATCACAACGGGGAATTTTTTCGAATAGCAGGCCTAGGAAGAAAATTAAAGCCTTGCTGGAAAGTAGAAAATCTTCAAGCTTCCGGCACAATTCTTTTTTTACGAAAGGCCGTGTATGAAGCTTGCCATGGACGTCCAAAGCGTAGCGACTCGCGGTTCAACGATGATCACAACGGGGAAAATCTCTGGAATCGGAACGTTTTTAAAATCGCTCAATTCAGGTGACAAGAGCCAACCTAGCTCTACTCATTCCCACTTACCCCTCTCCGATAGCTTCACTTTCAACGAAGTTATGGGTGTTCAAATGAGGGGTACTTTTCACGTGTTTGGCTTGAAATTGGCTCCAGGCCGTAAAATAGCGCGCACCAATGAGCTTGTATGAGCGCGCTGACCGCGAACAGCCAAAATTCAAAGTAATCCATAGTTCCGGTTCCCAGCTGGCCTGGTGAGTTTTTTTTCTTATCCATTTGATTGTGAATTATTTTGATTGTTTGTTTTTGTTGAGTTTGATTTTGTTTTGTTGAGTTTGATTTTGTTGTGAGGAAATTGCTCAGGATTCAATTTCTACGGTTTCATAGGTAGCTTTTGCAATGGATTCTTTTCTAGATTTTGCGGATTAGTGGATTGGGATTTATCTAGACCAGATGAGGAGGGTTGGTGGGCGAAGTGTCTTGAAGTTTTTTTGTGAGGAAGGAGGAAAAAGTTTCAGCAATATTTTTTTAGTTTTTGGCCTAGGAATAGTTCGATAGTGCCTAGTTCTATTTATTGTCATCTACATCGTCCCTTTTGAGCTTCTTTTCACTTGTACCGTGTATCACCGCTCTCTCCTCTTCAACATGGGCCATGCGTTTACGACCCGCCCCCCTTCCATCGCGGCAAAATACGACCCCCCCCCGTTGTGATGATCACAAAGATGGCGTGCCCTGGTTAGAAGCTTTGTCGGCTATGTTCTTGGACAAATGCAAAAAGTGACCTGCCCCGGAACCGATCCTACGACGTCTCGCCTAAGAAACCCGCTCCCTACCCGTTGCGCTCTACTACCACGTTTCAGCATGACTCCATACATAAATGTAAAGACGCTTCCACGTTTCCTCGCGATAGCATGTGAAACGACCACGCGGGGATAAGACCCTCCATATTCAGAGAATCGTTCCGCAAATTCTGAAGGTAGATTTGAGTTCACTGTCCCAAGACGCGTACAACGGTGTGCAGCTCATTGGAAATGGCCAGGCTGACCTGTTGACCTTTCCTGGTAAGTCTTTCACAAGACGATCATAGCTGTTTTCTGTCACGAGTTCAGTTAGATGGTATTATTATTGCATGACGAGAAGGAACGATTAGTGAGCCAGAGGCGGCAGGATATAAAGCTTTCTTTGCATGATATGAGCAGGTTCCGTGCGCACAAAGTGGCTGCCAGGATCCTTACTCAGGCTATTTTCCATGATTTCTCAGTTTTTTTCTTTCTTTTGTAGAGTCACTGAGGACTATATTTCCGTAATTGAAGGACACTACCCACAGTATGCACTAGCAAGATTTGCCTTAAAACTACGGCAGAATGCTTCTGCTGACCGCTTATTTAAAAAGGATTACCAGTGATTTCAGATGTCTCGAGTACTTTGCACCCAAACTAATCGGTATAGCAGAGTTACTAGTCAGTGTCTTTGACGCCAGCCGATGTGCAAATGTGTATTTCACAATGAGTTTAACACCTGTTTGTCGCCTACAGAGAGAAGGAAGATTTGGTCCACGTGGGCGGAATTTGGTCTCCAAGCCGTTTGAGAATGTCGCTCACCTTTGCATCATCATGTCAGTATTACAAGAAAAAAATTTATTCCGATAAGTGAGCACTTCACTGAGGACGAGATGAGCGGGTTTTTTTTTGCAACCTGTGATGTTCTAGCCGTCGGTGAACACCACGTTTCAAGCCAAAATCTTGTTTTGGAATGGTCGATCAAAGGCGTCGCCAGCGCGTTTGAACTGACCCAGAAAAACTTCAAGAAGGATGAACGGGTGCAGGACGTTACCGTGGTCAGTACAAGAGCGATCCGCCGTCCTTGAGACCACGAAAACTATTTCTCGAGGTTCTGTGATGAAACTGATAGCCTCCTCGACGAACAGCAAGGTCATCGATCTGAAACTGTGGATAACGAAGAACTCGACGGGAGACGTCAAGACCAGACACCGAAGCATTTCAGAAAGCATGCTGTGAATTTGTGCTGCAGTTACGCAATCGATGAGAAACATTCGCATGTGGTTGGTGAGGTCATCACTAATACTGGAAATCTGTTCCCTACCTCAAAAGAGCAGGAATTCCTGATTGACTCGCCTTGTTGCTCATATCTAGCGACGTTCAAGAGCCGCTTTGATTCTCTCTATGCAGCTCTCTATGGACGAAAAAAGTTTCGCGACCTGTACGATGTCAAAATAGGAGTGTTCAGTTCTCCGAGCCGCGGCCAACCGTTCTTCGGAAAGGCAATCGTTCCATGCGTTAGAGAGAGCTGGAAGTCAATTAGGAAGTCGGGATATATTTTGAACGGAAGTAGTTTGTTGTCATTTTATTAGGTTGTCCGGAAAGTTCTCAGCGTTTTGTGTTACTATTTTTTGTACATTGCTGATTAAAAACTCATTCTCCCTTGCGTCTCAGTAGTACATCCTGAAGAGAATTCTTTGCGCTATCTGATGGTATAATTGCCGTTTCACCATTGCTTGATTGACCCCCTTTTTTCAAGATTTTTCAAGCATGTCAAAAGAGCAACTTCGGACGATATTGTTCTTCAACTACAAATTGGGTCAATCCGCAGTCGAGACAGCTCGACAAATTAACCAGGTGTGGGGGCCCAATAGTGTTGGAGAAAGCACCGTGCGACAATGGTTCGACAAATTTCGTTCTGGAGATTTCAGCCTTGAAGATGAACCTCGTAGCGGTCGACCTAAAGCAATACCTGACGAAGATTTGAAGGCATTTGTGGAGGCTGACCCATCCCAAACAGTTCGAGAGATTGCAGAAAAGCTAGGCGTTGGCAAATCCACTGTTGCAGATGGTCTGAAACGCATTGGGAAGGTGAAAACTCGACAAGTGGGTGCCCCACAAGTGAGTGACCGGCAGAAATTGGCACGTCTCGAGGTTTCTTCTTCACTGCTTTTGCGCAACAGAAACGACCCGTTTTTGGACCGAATTGTCACCTGTGATGAAAAGTGGATCATGTATGATAACAGGAGACGTTTCGGACAGTGGTTGGATGCCGGCGGACCACCGAGGCAATTTCCAAAGCCGAATCCTCACGACAAAAAGGTTATGGTCACAGTGTGGTGGTCATCGGCTGGTGTGATCCACTATAACTTTTTGTCACCAGGCCAAACCATCACAGCAGAGTCCTACTGTGAAGAAATCGACGAAATGTACCGAAAATTGCGTCAGCTGCAGCCAGCACTTGTCAACAGAAAGGGTCCGATTCTTTTGCATGACAACGCCCGCCCACACGTTTCACAAATCACTATCCATAAATTGAACGAATTGGGGGTTGAAGTTCTACCTCACCCGCCATATTCTCCAGACCTTTCACCAACCGACTATCACCTTTTCAAACATTTTCAGAACTTCCTTGCTGGAAAATACTTCATCAATCAGGACCAGGCAAAAAAGCCTTCGTGGATTCGATTGAATCCGATGAGTATTAAGAAAGTTATGATCGTTTAAAGTGAAACACTCAAAACGCTGAGAACTTTCCGGACAACCTAATACTAATGAAACATATCACTGGTCATCTCAGTGTCACGTATGACCTTACTAGCCAAGTCCGTTCATTTCATTTGTGTTCTTGCTTTTCCTGCTATGTTCATAGACCTGCTCGAGGCGCTGCTATAGGTTGGACTCTTCAAAGACAAACCCCGTGGTTGCATATTGTAGATAGGGTCGTTTAATTACACATCTATAGTCGTCAGAAGACTCAACAAGGAAGAAAAAAGCAAAAAAAAATCATGTAGAACTCCCTCAGTAAAGATGCTTGACAGCCTCCCACCACGTGTTCTCCGCAGCTGCTAGTTTGATGCCAGCACAGCGATATCCTGAAGCATCTTGCTAGTAATGGTTTAATCGCGTCACCCAATGCTTATGCCATCTAACAGAAAAAAGAAAACCGTGCAAAAACCGGAAAATAGCTTTTGAGTTTTGGTGGGCGGGGCAACTACGAAGCCGTCAGCACTACCACTTATTAAGGGCCATAGCGCCTTCGCTACTCACTACGAAGCCGCAAAACTTGATAATTTTAGAGACCGTGGGCAAAGCACTTGCACGTGAAGGGCGCCTGCGAGTTGATTGACTAGGGGGACTGCCTTTAGGTTCGGTCGCCGGGTTTAACCTATTGAACATGCATATCACATCCGCTCGGCACGAAACCTCCTGGCGCCCGCGCCACAGGCGCCGGCGCCAAAATACCCTAATCACCAAATTCGCTGAAAACTTGTTCCCAGGGGTAGTCTGACCTCCTGAACACGAATATCACATCCGCTCGACCCGAAACCTCCTGGCGCCCGCGCTACAGGCGCTGGCGCCAAAATACCCCAAATCACCGGCGCCTGTGGCGCGGGCGCCAGGAAGTTTCGGGCTAAGCGAATGTGATATTCGTATTCAGGAGGTCAAACTACCCCAGGAGACAACATTTGAGCCAAATCTGTCCACGGAGAAAAAAGTCGGTCAAAAACTGGCTCAATTCTGGATGGTTGGGGCAGTAAAGGGTAAATAGTGCCCATTTTGTTTTCTCTTGTTTATGCAGTAAGTGCAAGAGTGCCCTAACAGTCATTTCCCTTTACGATAATATTTTGGATGACGTTATGTTCAGAATGCGATCTAGCATTTGTTCCAGCATTTGGCTGAAGGCACTTGCGTCATCCGTTGAAAATAGAGTTATGATGCGTTTCCTTTCACTCTTTTTTTGCTCCTCATCTTTTTCTACAGTGTCCTCTCTGATAGTTTTACCTTTACACACCTTTCCATGTTATCCTTTTTCGGGAAGGGGAGGAGAAGGAGAGAAAGGTAAGGCTCGCCAAACTTGTCCACTTCACTGTTTTTCTTATAATATCTAGGTATTAGGCCAATCGCAGGAATTGCCGGATGAGGATTCAGGAAAAGTCGTCAGCGTTTGAGCCCTTTGCCAGCTTGCTTGAGGAAAGCGGGAGTAGAAGGGGAGCGTCGGAAAGGCTTGTCTGCGCCCGCTCGACAATATCTAGTAGTGCACTCAGTCTGGTGTCAAAGCTTTGGCAAGGAATGCATGACAAGATGCACTGAAATCAGTGGAGATCAGGAAGAAAGAGAAAGGAACGGAGCGTCGAAATGAGTCGCACTCTGGCCACTTTGTAAAGTGGTATCCTACGCATAGCATTAATTCGAAGGAGCATAATTAGCATGTAGTAAGCGAGAATTTCGAATTACGGGAAAACTAAGAAGTGTTGTGAAGCCGCTTTTTGTCAATGATTCATTGAAGGTCTTGAGATTGCAAGCTGCTCCGTTGGTAGGAAAAAAGAAAGAAGCTGGGAGTTCACAGGAAGCAACGCATTTTCCCTCTTGCACAACTTACACAAAAGTTTTTCTTTTTTCTACTTTTTGCGAAGATTACTAGTCGAAAATCCGAGTAAGATTGCTAGAGGGGGACGGATTTCGGGTTGGACACGCGCCGAGCGCGGCGAAATGCAAATTCCTCTGCTTGCAACAGAGCATACGCTCATAACCCTGGTCTGCCAAGTGTCTTCGCTGTTGAACTATCAGATCTTGCTCCAGTCACTTTTCTGTCTTATTTTTTCCACCTAATGGGACCAGAATTTTCGTGTACCGCTACTTTCATTTCATTTATCTCATCTAGGATAAGTTTTTGTCTACAAGTTCCAACAGTACAAGACAGGAGCGCCTTCGAAAGGAAACTGCCGGCCACGGTAGTTATGGCCCCACTATACTATTAGGTTGAGTCGATATGGCTCGGACAAATGGTAGTGATGATTTCTAGAGATCATAACTCAGCAACGAGTGAACGAAAATGGACGCGCGAGGTACCGTTGGAAAGAATATAAAAAGCTCTTCAAAATGCAATCAAACAAACACTCCAAACTAGTTTCATTCCGCCACCATGCCGCACGATTTCAAGCCGTCCAGAGACCACCTCCGCAACGTCATACTCTTTCTAACGCTATCTGGCCAAGAACCCGCGGATATCGACAGACGCCTAAAGGAAGTCTACAAGGAGCATGCCCCCGCTAGAAGTACAGTCTACTTGTGGCATTCGAAGTTTGCGTCGGGCAACTATTCCATCGAAGACGAAGACCATGCGAGACGCCCGAGGGAGCTGGATTTGGACTCGCTGCGGAAACAGGTGGAAGCCGATCCGTATCAAACCACTCGAGATATGGCGACCGCTCTTGGGGTGAGTCAGACTACTGTCGTTCGCGGCTTGAAGTCAATCGGCAAGGTGCTGAAACTCGGTCGATGGGTACCCCATGCTCTGACGCAGCGGGACATGGATCGGCGGTGCGAGGTCGCACTTTCGTTGCTCACCTTCAAGCGCCACCACCATTGGCTCGACGAAATAATCACTGGCGATGAGAAGTGGGTCCTCTACTCTAACTCTCACCGCCGTGCACAATGGGTCGACAAAGATGCCGACGCAAACGACGTCCCCAAACCCAGTCCACACCCGAAAAAGGTGATGCTCTGTATTTGGTGGAGCGTACACGGCGTAGAGTACTGGAACTGCTCGATGAAGGTGCAACAGTAACCGCCGACGTCTACATTCGTCAATTACGAGAATTGAAGGCAAATGTCCAAAATTCGCAAACGGCGGCGGTCCCATGTCTACTTCCAGCACGACAACGCGAGACCGCACATTGCAAGATCGACCAAGGCCGAGCTGCTGTCGTACAGTTGGACCGTGCTTCCACACCCACCGTACTCTCCAGACCTGGCCCCTTCGGATTTCCACCTTTTCTCCCACCTCCAACGCCACCTGGACGGCCAAGACTTCAAAACTCGCGACGACGTCAAGAAGGCACTCGAGAACTTCTTCGAGGCCCAGCCCCCGGCCTTCTGGAGCAAGGGCATCCACGATCTGCCTATCCGGTGGCAGAAGGTCATCGATGAAGATGGAGCATATTTCAAGTGAACCCCAGTTGTCGTTAAAAAGTTGTACGATAAAGAAAAAATTTGTCAATTTGTCCGAATCATATCGACTCAACCTAATAGATTGAAACTATAAGCTGGAACATTATCTTGTTTGAAAAGATATCTGGTAGACGCGTGTGCGCGTCCGGTCCTAACACATTCCGGACCGACGCCTATTTCGCGTGGCATTCACGTGTGACCGCGGCCTTTTTCGATGCGAGGCTGGCGTGACACACATGGTGTGTCATGTGGCCACACGGGGCAGGTTTTAGACGCGATTCTTTCTCCTTGGTTACTTCACACGGAAAATTTGCATTTGGAGGTTCTTTCACATGCCAGTTACGAATATGACATTCATTTTTGGCGCTGGCGCCATTTGGCACCACTGGGCGCCTATTTGGCGCCACTTTTGACGAAATTGATGTGACTTTGCATTTAGGGGTATTCAGGGATCGCGAACACGAATATGATATTCACTTTGGCGGTGTCGACTTTTGGGGCGCTGGAGCCATATGGCGCCACTGGGCGCCTATTTGGCGCCATGATCGTTTCCAACGAGATTAATGAAATTGCATTTGGGGTATTGATAGGTGGCGATCCTGAGTATGACATGCATTTTGGGCACCGACGCCATTTGGCTCCGCTACGCGCTAGATCGTATCGCATAAGTTCATTTCGTTTCTCCATTGATACGTGTAATGTGAAAGAATTTATTGGTGAAACACGTTCTACAATAACACCGCCGATTCTCCGCCGCAGAGTATGAACAGATCGACATCTGATTTCAATGGAGCGAAAAACTTCAATATTATGTATGCATTTATCCTAGTTCGTAAGCTTACATTTTTCGACGAAGAATGTCATAGCGCTAGAACTGGCGTGTTGTGGTGTCGCGTGAAGTCACCGTTGGAGATACTAATCAGAGACCCCGCTAACCTCCAAATGCATATCTATGTCGATTTCCGTGAAAGATGTCATAACGCCAAACTGGCGCCAAACTGCGTCAAGTAGCGCCGCTTCAAGAATGTATCTCAGTTCTGTGAGAGAAACCCTGATCATCCCTCAAACGCATGTTTCCACGATTGGATATGGTGCGAAAGGTCACGGCGCCAAACTGGCGCCCAGTGGCGCCGTTAAGACTCTATAAGAGTGTGCTAAAATCATGATCGGGACAGGAATGACCCGCGTAGATCAGTCTCTCAGCTAACTGTTTCATGTGCGATGTATTTATTAGGTTGTTCGAAAAGTCCTGCGACACTTTGACCAAATTTTTCGAACTAAATTTCTGGTCAGTAAAGGACATCTCCAATCTACAAGGTAACCGCAGTTGATGACTAGGACTAGTGCCTTTCTTTTGCACAGCTTCTCATTTCCATTCTCATAGAACTACGGCAACTATGATAAAAAGAAGAGGTGGACCTCATTCTCGAGTTGAGGTCGATTTTCGGAATTTTTGCTTTCTAAAGGATGCGATAGGGACCAAAGGAGGTGGTAATTAGAGGCTGCTAACTTTGTTAAATAACCTGGGTACGGTCGCATTCTCTGATCGAAATCCATGATCTTTTGGCGTAGCCTGATCCCCACATGCGGTCCTCGCATTACCGAGTAGTAGAGAAAAATTGAGTATTTCTGAATGAATTCAAGCGTGACGTCATCCATATTTTGAAGTCGATTAAGGTGGACTGTGGTCCTTACAACGGTGCTGGTATCCAGTGATACCGCTTTGAAGTCCCACCAATAACACACTGAAATCTTTATCCCATGCACATCTGCTTTTGGCTAAGCAATCTACTTTTCTGTTTGAGAGATCCTGCGAGGGACATGTGCATGATGTACGCAAGGACTCCAACACTCGCTACCAACCACAAGATCTCACAAAAGTTCTTTCGCTGTGTACAAGGAAAAGAAAACTCAGTCACGGTCATTCGGTATGACTTGTCAGACGGGTCCAACTCATGAGGCATCCTTCACAAAAAATTTTTCCGATAACCGAGATTGCGGAGAAGCATGGCAGTTGTCAGTCAGGTGGAGCCTAGAGAGGTTGCCAACTTACCGGTGGTTACGTTCGGCTGCGCCTCAAGAAGCTTGAGTAAAGGGCCGTCATTCTGTGCTGATGGGCGACCTATACATTGCCTAACTACGAGTTAAATAAGTCCAGCCTGAAGCGCTGATGCAAAAGCTACCCTCTGCCATGGCAAGCGATATCCTTCC
>MU933610.1:0-12438 GCA_036418165.1 Cooperia oncophora
AAGCCCCGCATTGAGAAGATTAAAAATAAAGGTCCTAACAAGGGGAGATAGGTTCTCTCTCACCATGGTCGAAAGAACTGACCTGGTGGTAATTTCCTCCGCTGAATCCATTGTTTAAAGAATAAATAGCTGACAATACCAACAATTATGGCTATGAATATCATTTTACCAATGCTGTAAAAGATTTGCGGAAAATGTAGCGATGGAAGATTGAATAATCGTCCACGTTATTCCAGAGGGCAGCGAAAGGGACGTTTTTGCAATATGTTTTGAGCAGGGCACATCATTGGTTGGGAATTTTAGTCGAGTCTGTACGACCCCCCCCCCTTTCTTTTGGGAGTCGTTACGTCCACCCCCGCCCCACCTTCCCAACAATGACCAAGTACGACCCCCCTCCCCTTTACAACGTCCGTGAAGCGAGAAAAATCAACTATCAAAATAAATTTTCCCGGCCCAAATGACCCCCCCTCTCCTGGTACGACCCCCCCCCTCTATTGGGGATTCCCCAACAACGATGTGCCCTGGTTTTGAGTGAAAAGTTCTTTTCTTCCAACAAAACAGGTGAAACAGGTGGTTTTGCTCGGAATTTTTGTAGAGAGAAGAACAAGAGATGTGGGGCTAAAATCGTGCAACTTCTGTTATCGTGTTTAATTCTGGTAATGAAGCTTCAAAAGCAATGAACCGTGAGTGTGTAGCATGAGGTCACCCGGGGCATGGCACACCTTCGAGCGCGTGGTATCCACACATTCGCTGGGAGTGGGAGTCTGCGGAGATGAAAGAACCGTGAGAGAGTTTGCGGCAGGATGACAGCCAGGAAGGTGAAAGGAGTAACGGTCAAACACTGCAAGCAGCGCGAAGCGGGAAAAATCGCGAAAAACAAGGGGAAACATTTTCTCACAGTTAAGAAGATAGGAAGAAAACAAATTTAGAGGTGAGCATGAGTGTTTTGACAGGCACCCTAAATAGTAACGCCACCTCGCTATAAAATGAGAAGAACACCTGATAAGCACAACACCTTACTGTGTTTTTCCTGCATCACAGACTACGAACTGCAGTTCGTAGTCTGTGATGCAGGAAAAACAGATCCGTATGGGTAAAGTAGATGAGTCAGAAAACCAATCACTTTTTTAAGTAAGGGACGAGAAAGAAGCTTGACAAGACGGCTATGGGCGCATTGGGAGACGGAGGTGGGTGGAGCGGTGAGGGATGTCTCATGTAAACCCTTGTAAAGCTGCGAAATTCTGCGAGCTCCATTTTTGAGTCTGTTATTGCACAGATTCATTGACTCATACTTTTTCTTACACTCTGGGCAAAATGCAAGCTTGTTGCTTCTTGGTAATGGGGAAAGGAGCTCATCAAGAGGAAAAATCTAGAGAATTCATAAACAATATAGATGTCAACCTCTCAGCTGCGCTTAGCCGCCCTCCCCGATGCCTTGCCCGCTGGACGTTGTCCCACTATGCGCCTGCTGATCCCATGGGCCAGTAATTCTCTCGTGCGCCCTTCACCTTGCTAGAATCATAGAAAATCAGTTTTTCCTCAGCTCTCTTCTGAACCGTCTGAATGTCCATGCACACGAATGTATCAGGCGATAACGGCACACATCTAGGTGATAACGTTGCAATACGGCGGGTGGTTCAGGAGGCATGGAATGAGCCCACCAGCGGCTTTCCTACCAATGGCTGTCTCCTTCCGAGTGACCACCGAGGCGGGCAAATCAGCCTAGAATGGGCTCATTTCACGCCTTTCGTCTCTGCTCCGTCCGATTACAGCGATAATCGCTACGCATCCAGGAACTACCCTCTAAAGTTGCACAGTTGAAATCGCGGCAATCGGGGCAGTTCCATGGGAGCACCCGCGGCATTTCCACCAGTAGTTGTTTTCTTCATAAATCGGTCACTAACCGATCACTTATTGGTAGGAAAAGCTGCCGGGGTGAGCTCACACTCCTCTCATAATGCGGAGGTTATCAACTATACATACAGTGATCTGTCCAATACAGGGGAGCCAAAAAAAAGACTTTTTTCTTCCTCGACTTTCGAGGCGCTATAAGTTACACTTTATTAAATTCTTATCGGACATTTTTACCACCATATTAAGAGCATATTAAATACTATCATGATACTCCGCCACAGCCTTCTGGAGGAGCGCCATCGAGAGATTCTGCCACGCGACCGTCAGTGGGTGCGTGAGTTCAGCGAGATCGTTGATTTCTCCGCCACTGTAGACCACCCTATTGAACTCGCCCAAACAGATAATTGAGCGGTTTAGGGACCTGCTTAGATATTCCACCTTCTTCAGGTACTCAACGCCCTTCCATTCCAAGTAGGCAAGTTTTCCAACGCCCTTTGATTCCATGTGGTGGCACCCAATGCTGTAGCAGTACAAAGTTTCCAAGAAGGTACGGGCGACGACATGTGGGGAGGATATTCTTCTCGAGTTGCTCGATGTAACCGCCAGCGCTCACCTCCGGGCCCACGAAGAAAATATCGGTCTCTCCATTCCAGGTACGTCCGGTCCCCACCATCAACTGGCGCCTTGGCGACTGAGGTGAAGATGATGTCCTAGACCGTAGCGACGTTCGATGATGGAGGTCTTCCAGATCGAGAGTACTGCTCTCCAGGTAGCTATTTATGGGTGACTCCATACTAGAAGTTTCGCAGCTGTTCGGAGGTGACATGAATTCCGAAGGTCTTCTCCAGTCAGGTGCGACTGGAGATGACTTCATATTTTGGTGTACATGAAGGTGATGGGCGAGAGCCAGCTCCTGCTTATCGAGGAACATCTTGGGTATCTTCCGCCCTGGTACTCGTATCCACGTCTCTTCTGGGCTGCGAAAACTTTGCTGATATGTGACTCGGTCGAAATGTCTTTTTTTTGCCCCCCCCCTGTATATGTACACTGATTATTCCTGGAAATTACGAGAGCGCTTGAAGGGGCGTAAATTACTGTACAGCCCGGGCAGCCTTTCTCAAAACTTGTTGCCAGCTCAGCATGGCATTATTGGTGGAAGAGGCCGCCCTGGTTGTGCTTCGACCAACTGTCCACCCACATACCCTCCGTTTACAGCGCGAGGTAATGTCTACCTTCCTGCACGGCCAGGTTCCGCAAACACCACTATCTCCGATAGTTGATTGGAGTGGTCGGTGTCTCTGTCGAGATGGGGATCATAGTTAGCAAAGCTGCCCCAAAATGAAATGATAGGCTCATTGAGATGCGGTTCGGCTTAGGAGGGGCATCTTTAACCTTCGCCAGTCCCTTCTGCTAGTTCATGTTCTAGTAACACGTTTCACTTCACCTGAGACCTATTGCACTGTGTAAAAGCTGCCAAACGAATATAAGCGAAGCCGCTTGGTGCAAAAGTTCACAGAGATGGCGTTAGGCAGCCGCTCATATCCGCGACAGCAATTCAAAGAAAATTACATAAACCATGCCAGTTCCTCCTAAGAGCACTAGAAGCGGTTCAAGTAATTGCGCTGGGACGCACTCTGACGCGTACCGACGGTCGAAGTATGACGCTGCCTTGCAGTATGAAACCTTGCCTGACAGGCTTCGCGGTGCGTAACCGCGCACGAAATCATTTTCACATCGGTCAGGTTCTCAATGTTCAACTAATGGAGCCCTTTTCAAGACACGTTTCAGTTTCCTAGGTCACATACCTTTGTTCGATTTGACCCCGAATAAAATCTGCTATGGTATACTGGGGTTCCATCAGACGTTCCGATCTGTGTTTATAAAATGGCCAGTTCACAGTCACTCATCGATAAGCATATCAAATAGCGAGAAGTGCTCCATCATATAATCCAGCCTCTTCTTGAGAAAGAAGAATCACTCTTCTTGTTTCTGTAAAAAAAGAAATCGTTCTAATGAAGGTGAGCACCTTTGTTTCAAATTGATTTTGGCGTCCTTTGAACTCAAATACCCTTTGGGAAGAAGTGAAATGGGAAAAAAATTCAGCAAAATCGGAAATAACCAATTTTAACCTACCTTCTCGAATCTTTCTGTGAATAGCATTCTGTTAATGATGTTTCCAACCATCAATTCAAAGTTTGTGTGGGCATTGATGGATCGTCCTTCGGCTTTCAAACGCTTATCTAATTCCTCGCACCTGCAGGCAGTCACGTTTGACTAGGCGGACTATTGCTGGTCTCACCACAAGAGAGGTAATTGAGCTTGTGTGCACACCCATTGCCTGTCTTCAGCTCTCGCCCTGAAGATACTCAGAAGTGGTATCGGTTGGGAGGGCCACAATACGCGAAAGAGTAGCGGTAGAATTTCTTGATAGTTGATTCGACATACCCTCAGTGTGAAGGCATAGTTCAGTACGCGGTTTGAAGGGATATGTGGCAAAAGAATCGTTATTCGCCGCGCGTAACATGCGACGCCTGATAGTGCGACGAGTACTGGTCGAGAATACAGGGAGGGGGAGGGGCAAAAAAGTCACACTTACGACCAGAGTCAGCATATATCATAATCGTCATAAAAGTTTTTGGCAAGCCCAGAGAGAAGATGTGGATACGAGTACCAGGGCGGAGATACCCAAGATGTTCCTCGATAAGCAGGAGCTGGCCCTCGCCCATCACCTTCATGTACACCAAAATATGAAGTCATCTCCAGTCGCAGCCTGACTGGAGAAGACTTTGGAATTCATGTCACCTCCAAACAGCTGCGAAACTTCTAGTGTGGAGTCATCCCATGGGTAGCTACCTGGAGACTAGTACTCTCAATCTGGAAGACCTCCAACCATCGACAGCAGCTTTCGAAACAACGTCGCTACTGTCTAAGGACATCATCTTCACCCGAGTTAGTCATAGGAGCGGCGTTGAGGTATGGACCGGGGCACCTGGAATGGGAAGACCGATATTTTCTTTGTAGACCCCGACTGAAGGTGAGCGCTGGCGGTTACATCAAGTAACTCGAGAAGAATATCCTCCCTACATGTGGTCGCCCGTACCTTCTTGGAGACCTTGTGCTGCTACAGGTTTGGGTGCCACCACATGGAATCTAAGGTTGTTTGAGAAACTTCCGCCTACTTCGAATAGAAACCTGAACCGTTTCGTACCTGAAGAAGATGTAATATTGAAGTGTGTCCCCTGACCTGAACCCACTCAATTATCTAGTTCGGGCGGAGTTAAATAGGGTGGTCTACGGTGGCGGAGAAATCGACTTATGTTTTTTTCTTTTTTTTTTCCCCACGCATCTCAGGTACCACATCGCGGTTGCGTGCCAGAATCTCTCGATGGCGCTCCTCCAGAAGGCTGTGGCGAAGTGTCATAATAGTATTTGATATGCTCTTTAATATGGTGGTAGAAATGTCCGATCAGAATTTATAAAGTGTAACCTATAGCGCCTCGAAAGTCAATGAAGCAAAGCGGACTTTGTTTTTCGCCCCCCCCCCTGTAGCACTGTATGGAATGCGAGATAAGTGACTCACATGGTGCGTTGTCTCCAGTGGATCCGATGCTTCAAGCGAAGGTATAGCTGGCAAATCGAGAGGAGTACGCCGCCACGCATTGCTGCGCGCGACGATGCGGATAGATTCACGATTTCTCTTCGGCCGTCTCCCGCGTCGGTACACCAACAATCCATCCCCTCTATGAGGTGACGCGGCCAGCAGCTGCAGAGGATCTACCATTGTCGGGCCGAGAAAGTGAGTGAAGAGGGAGCATTTACCTCACACGCGACTGGCATCTCCACCCAAATGTGGCAAGGTACAGCGCCTTATCAGCGGCCCAGCAATTCGACTGGGAATTTTGTCGAGCCTGGTTACGCACCCCCCCTTTTTGGGGGTTTCGGTACGACCCCCCCTATACATAAACTTATGAAGTTTCTTCCCCTCCCCCCCCCCTGAGGAGGAAGAAACTTCATAAGTTTATGTATAAGTAAGCGCGAAAAATGGAAAAAGTAACAATCCTGAATGAGGCCCCCTCTCGCTTTTTGCTCAGTTTCTATCCTAATTAAGAAAAGAGAATAGAAAAGGAAGGCCATATAGGCTTTCACCTATCTTCCCTCGCAGTTCAAAACAAACTCTGGTACCTAAATCAATTGCAATCAAAAAAGAAAAAAAAAACAGGAAATCAAGCCAATTCCTCCTAAGAGCACTCTGAGCGGTCCAAGCAAAATTGCTGGGGCGCGCTCTGACGTGTATTCGAGTAAACTAGAAGAAGATATTTACAACTGGAGAAGGACGAACTGGCGCCGAAAACTGACTAATGAGCCCATGAAATGCCCTAGCATCCGCAGCAAACAGGACTAAGGTCTTGTCATCGCCGGACCGAGAGCGTCGGTAAACTTTACTTTTCGTTTTGAACAGATTCAGTAGCTTCAGTTGAAATGAGGGTAAACGCAAGAACAGAAAAAATATTTACGGAAGAATACATGCAAAATTAAAAAAAATGACTTAAATACAAACAAGTAAGGATTCAATAAGATGACCGTCGTTCAAATTGAATGCTGATAAGGCTTGTGCTTTCTGATGGCTCGGAAGTCATTCATGGCTTTCATGCTTGGCATGTGTGAAGGATCGGCATTGATATTGTAACGAAGCAGAATGTTGGCGATGATCTTGAAAAGTGACATGGTATGTTTTTGCGACCTAGTCGGCCCATAAATACGGTCATTTTCACTTGCAGACGCTGGGCGGTTCGTGATCGGGACGGTATTTGCACGCAGCTCCAGCACGCTTTTCGGACCGATCGTTGTCACTTGAGCTGCTTCAACAGTTCCGCATATGACAGGCTGCGAGCTGGCGTCTAAACAAAGCCACGAGCGTGAGCAGAAAAGCGACTGTAGTTTTGTGATAATTATAAACCTCACCAGATATAATTCCGCTTGAGCAAGCGACTCTCCGAGACATGATCTTTTTCCCAGACCGAAGGGAACCACCTTTTGATCCAGCTTGTTACCATTTAGATAGCGGTCGGGATTGAACTGAAAATGAAATCACGAGGACCTTCGGGTTACGAACAGAGGTCCGTACTTGCTCGCCGGGAAGGGGTTGAATTCGGTCAATGAGGAGTTGAAAGAAATGATACCAAACCGCGAGAAAATTTTTTTCGATTGCTGATTTCCCCAGCTCAACGCCATTTTTTAGTAAAAACTGCTACTATTTTTGGAAAATGAAAGGGGTAGACGAAACGAAAACTCAAGAAGTTTGTTGGTAGGATGAAGACGGGGAAGAGGATTCTTATACTAGAGAAGGCAGTAATGGCCGGGGAGGACGTCATGTCAGCGTCATTTCACACTTCACGTGCTATACCCGTGGACACCCGTAATATGGATTATATTCAGCGCATTGCGAACCACGTGACATAGTTTTCCCTATTCCCCTCCCCCCCCCCCTTCATCGAGTTACCCGCCATTCAAACTGAAGATGCAGATTACGTAAAAAATTGAAAAAGGCGGATGAAATTGCTGATCATTAGTTCAGAAGAATAATGAGACTTGGAGATATTAATAAAAACCCGTCGGCGTTGCGCTAACGGTATGTCCCATCGAATGTCCCTTGGGCGGAGTCACCCAGACCGTAGTGGGTTTTCTCAGTGATTTGTCCCTCCTCCTCGTTCCCGTAAGATAACGAAAAAACGGGACAATAGCTACACAGTCAGCTTAATCTGGACATTCGAGCTGTTTGAGGCAATTTCTCTACCTCGTTCCGGTTCTTGAAGTATTTCTCATCAGTCATAATAAGAGAGATCTGAGCTGTAATGGTGGTTCCTTTAGGAATCACATAGGATCCAACAGCAGTGTCTTCAGATGTGTTTCGCCACAGATTCATCGGAGTAGTGTAGCGCATCTGTGAATTTCCTGGAAACAAATTTCCTAACGCATCTCAAAGACAGAGTTCGGCGCTAGCCGCATGGGCGGGCTCGGTCTTAACATTGTGTCTTCCCCGTTGGCGCAGCCCGAATCATCCTGGTTGATGCAAAGGAGTAGTGGATTCAATAGAGAAGCACAATAACAAGCCTGGCTTCCGCCCACATAGCCAGCGCAGATACACACGTCAATCGGCCCTGAGAGCCTAAACTCACAGTCAGTGTGGCGTTGTAGTACGGAGTGTTTGGCCTATCCGCGATTGAGAGCAAGCGTCGACCTTTTGTGAGGGAAAGTAGTTCTGCCTCCACTTTCCCTTTCACCTGGAATCTATGGCAAACATTTGGGGCAGAACCAACGCCTGTACCAAGATGAACCTAGGAACCCTCACATGCGGGTGAAGAAGCAGGAAGGAAAAAGCCCATTCCAATGTTGTAATTGTAGTTTCTTGCCCAGCTATCCACAGGTCGAGCAGTGACATGACCAGCATTTCTTCGCTGAAAAATGGTGGGGTATAGAACGCAACTCATTTGAAGAAAGAATCATATAGAGCCTCACTCAAAGCTTGTTGATACTCCACTTTCCTTATCTTTCTTCATTTGAATCAGAAACGCATCAACAAAATCGTCGCCTTCGCCTTGCAGGACGTGAGTTCCGTTGGCTATTTCACGTTTCCTGGACAGAAAAGCCTTAGATGACAAGGTTCCATAAGTTTGAGGTGTATCAGGCGCTTATGGCACACATAGTGATATCATCGCAATCTGGCCAAGTGGTGTCTGAGGGTGTGGAATGGGCCCCTCCATGGCGATTTCTCTTTTCTAGCTGAAGTAAGGAGCACTATTGTGTGAATAAGCGGACTCCGCCGCCAATGGTCACTCGCTGGATCGCGACCATGTCACTATCCGTCGAAATGAACCTTAGGAACATTGTACAGGCTATATGGCCTTCAAAAGGTCACTACAATTTCTAATAGAAGTAGACTGCATGCCGCATCACAACAGGGATTGATAGATGGCAAAGCTTCAGCTTCAGACTTGGTCTGTTCAGCTTTTACCCAGTACAGTGGGCCACGAACCTCTGCTCAATTTGATTACGAATGAAATCCATGACGGTATAGATCGGCTCCAACAGACGGTCTGTTCTCGATCTGATTAACGGCCAATTCACATTCCATTCTTCAACAAGCATGTCGAATAGCGAGACGTTTTCCATCATGTCATCCAACCTCTTCTTCAGAAAGAAGAATCTCTCTGCCTCTTTCTATAAAATCAAATTTGTCAACCTTAGGAAGAGCAGTAATTTCCATTCAAACTATACGCATCCTCGTGGGCAGCTTTTTTTATTGAACGAAGGCACCATTTACGTTGATCGTTTGGGCGCAAAGCGCACATAAGAATTATGTTTGCCTGACTAGGATCGCTTTGCTTCATTGAGAAAGGCTCATTGGGGATATTCTGCCTTCACGGACAGCGTGGACTGAACCTCCGGTGAAGGTGAAGGAGCAGAAATAGTAAAATAGAGAACGATTTAAACTTTGCTGCTCACCTTCTCGAATCTCTCCGTGAATAGCATTCTGTTAATGATGTTTCCTATCCAACAACTCGAGATTTTCATGAGCATTTATGGATCTTCCCTCTGTCTTCAAGCGCTTGTCCAGTTCTTCACATCTGCAAATGGACACTCTGGTTTCAAGTTTTCCTAAAACAGTATAGGCTTGGGCTCGCTCCAGCCGACGTAGGGCTCCCACTTCTCACTATTATTACCTCGAGGAGGTTCCTGAGGCTAGGCCGATAATGGAAATACGCCTCCCTGCAAGCAGTAACGCTGCGATCCCGCGAACCGCGCGGTGGATAAACAGCCGGTTTCTGCGCAGCGCCAGAACTTTTCCTCCGATTCTTCTCGCCTTTTCGCTTCAACAGCTGGTGAGGAAAGGACTGGCGCCGGGTCAAACCCAGCCTCCCTGACATAGCCCAGCATCTGAACAAGGCTGTACCATCTACCTGCGTACCTAACGGTTCTCGCGTATAGGATTCGTTCCCACTTAGTAAAGGGAGAATAGCAGAATAAGCAATTTGGCGTTTAAGCGAAACGTGTCAAGAAGGAAAGTATAGATATCGATTTCGCGACTAGGGCAAGAAGGTGAATTAGCAATTCAATGTTCCTGCAAAAACGCCAAAAGACTAGATGTGTATCAATTGTGGATTCGCCAATTCTTTTATTCCCTCGTCGCAAACGCACTCAGGCCACGTTTATACTTGGGGACTCAATTCAGTTGCGCGATTCCCAGATCACGAAGTAAATCGACCGATAGTGATCGCTGGTCATTGGCCTGCTACATCCGTTAATCACATCCGGAGTAGAACTTACTTTGACCACCGGGATCCAGCCACTAGATCGCAGCCGCTCGACTTGGGAACAGAGCACATCGTTGTTGGGGAATCCCCAATAGGGGGGTCGTATTTGGCCGCCAGGAGAGGGGGTCGTATTTGGGCTGGGAAAAATTTATTTTGATAGTTGATTTTTCTCGCTTCACGGACGTTGTAAAGGGGGGGTCGTACTTGGTCATTGTTGGGGGGGGGTCGTATTTACGTTTTGGCGTTGTAGGAGTGGTTGACTTTTTGTGATTTTCCTGTTTCATGCGTACTATATATACCCCCCCCCGCGCTCGACAGCTCGATTCGACGAGGAGGGGCATAGGGTCGGAGGGGGAGGGGTCGTGAAACCCTCAACAGAAGGGGGGGGGTAGTACAGACTCGACTAAAATCCCCAACCAATGATGTGCCCTGTTTGGGAATCGAGCGACTGAACCGCTCACGTCGTGAAGTATGAACGCGGCTCTAGCGAACATTCCAAAGTCCTCCTTTTCTTCGACTGTTCACGCTCGGCCTCTAAACTTGCAACTCCTAATAGATGGGACAAAATGTCTTTTGCCCAATGTTGTGACTAGAGGAACTGCCAGCATCCATATTATCGTATGTTCTTCGGAACCCTCAAGAGCACATGATTCTGAATGAGTCGCTAGTTTCATGCTCTTGTAATCTACCTATTAGCCCCCTGTTGCCTTTAATAGTTCGTTTCATAACGACTTACGCGATCTCAAATTCGAACATAATTCTCTCTTCGATTATGTTTCTTCCGAGACCGAAATTTCGAAGTGTATGCAGTGCAAAGCGACGCTGTTCCACCCAAGGAGTTCCATTTGTTCCGATGATTCCACGATTTTCTATGAAATGGAATTATCGAAAAAAAAAGGCGTAAAACGCAAACAGTGCATAGCATGGTTGGTGGGCCATTCGTAGGCGGTTCGTAGGCTGGAAAAAGGCGTTGTGCCTGGCCGGAGCGGAGCAAAGTTTCAACGGTTCTAAATTCATGGATTTTCCATTTCCACGTATTTGCCTACTATACCCTAGGGAGCCAGGGAAACTTGCCATAATTGTATCGTAGAGAGGGCCGGAATAAAACGGGGTCGTACTGACACCACGTATCAACGACATCACAGAGTGTCCGTACCACACGACAAAGCATTAGGCGTCAATATTTAATTTTTGGGGATTCGCTACGCAGTCTGCGTCCAAAGACTTCTCGTGCGCGATATAGTCTATGCAATGATTTGCCGCGGGGGAGGGGTTGCAGCCCATATGCAAGCCACTTTTTTAATCTTCCCAGACAACGTCGCCTTTTATTATTCCCGGAAGGTAGACGAGTTGCGGAACTTTTGCAGCTACAACAAACTCGCTTAGCTGTGGTCAATTGATATAACTCTCAGTGGTTATTCCTCCTAGATGAGTATGGCATAGAAGAACCTCCCATGGATGGAAAACTATTCTGGAGCTGACGGTGACGGTCATGAGATCCGAGTTGCGGCGGCACGGTGAGTTATTTGGTTCAGCCAGGAAAGGCTCCTGCGTTTGTTTTTGCAGGTTACACATGAGGTCCCCTAGCCCATACCGAACGGCTGCCTATGCATATTGTAGAAATACTGCCTATTTTGAGCGATAAAAAGTAACGAACTTCTCGTCAGCCTGAACATATAAAATATAGTTCGATCGGCGAACGTTGAGCCTTTTTTAACCATTGCATCCACAGCAGTGGAGTAATCGCAAATGTTTACAATCGGCATTGGCCCGAACCAAAAAGTGTGTAGGGATCCGTAGGCCTAGAAACATTCCAGTACTTTAGCCCGGCGCAGTTTGTCGACGGGGGGGGGGGGCATTCTGCTTTCCATAGATGTGCCGACCCATCTAGGTAGCCTTTTCTCGAGTTGACACGTTTTAGGATGGTGGCTAGACGATCTTGCACCAGCTTCACAAGGGTTCACAAGTTTTACCAGGGTGAGATTTGTAAACCGGAACTAGGGAAGCAATGGTAGTACAAAATGCCCCCCGTCGACAAACAGCGCCTTTGGCCCATGTTCACCGTATAGGCGTGACCAGTCAACCGTTACGTCCTGCTACTCTGAATATCCTCCCTTTAAGGAAGAAGTGAAGGGAGCACAACAGTTGACTGGGTCCGCCTATACGATCTGCGTGGACTATGCCTTCAAATCGTATTCCGAAAACGAAGTTTTTAGACAGTTTCCCTACCTCAGCCCATTCCCGGATCGCATCGATGAAAGCTTTTCTTTTT
>MU933613.1:0-22808 GCA_036418165.1 Cooperia oncophora
AGAAGTCCTCGAAGTATTCTTCCCACCTCTTTGACTTCGGCTGGTTTCCTGAGAATGGCCCCGTTGCTGCTCTTCACAGTCTTTACGACCCTGATGTCCTGAGCTGCGCGATGCCGAGCTTTAGCCAGGCGGAAGACGAACTTGTCCCCTTCTCGGCCTTCCAGCTTGTCGTACAGGGCGTCCATTTCCGTATTCTTGGCCTTAGCAACGGCCGCCTTAGCGAGTCGCTTGCAGCTCTTGTAGGCAGCGTAGTCTTCTGGGCTCCGTGTCTTTTGCCAGCGTTTGTATGCTTCCTTCTTCTGCTTGACGATCCTCTGGACTTCCTCGTTCCAGAACCAGGCTGCCTTGTCTCCTCTGATACCACCTCGCGTCTCTCCCAGGACCTCCCTTGCACACTGTAGGATGACCTCTGCTGCGTAGGTCCAGGTGTCCTGGACTGGCCCATGTGGTCTGGGAGCCCAGCCTCCAGTATCTATCTTCGGCCGAGGCTATCCTTTTCTACCCTGCCATTTTCCACCACCGAATTCTTCGCTCTGCTCTCACCCTTGTCTTCTTGGGGAGGTCTATGGCGATGTCTGCCAGGAGAGGCCTGTGCTGAGGGCCCAGCTCTTCCCCAGGCAGTACCTTGATATCCTTGATGGTTTTGAGAGACGATCTTCTGACCAGGACATGGTCGATTTCCGTTTGTCTCCCTCCACTGCTGTAGGTTACCTTTTGGGTCCTCCTTTTCGCGAAGAAGGTGCTGCAGATTGCTAAGTCGTGGGCTGTTGCTAGGTCAAGGATTCGTCCTCCCTCAGCGTTCTTTGTCCCTATTCCTTGACCTCCGTGCACCCTTTCTAGACCCCTTCTGTCCCTCCCAACATGGCCATTCAGATCTCCAGCTATGGTGAGATAGTCCTCTTCCGGAACCGATCTTATGGCCTCGTCCAGGGTCAGGTAGAACTCATCCTTTTCGGCTTCAGAGCAACCGGATTGTGGTGCGTACACGGTCAGTACTGTCCAGTACCCCTCCTTCGTGTCCATTCTCACTCCCATGATCCGGTCACTGATCCTGTTCACAGTGGAGACGCAGTCCTTGAGGGATTCTGCCACCGCTATGGCAACGCCATTCCGTTTGGTGTCTGCTCCATTGTAGAAGAGTTTGACACCTTCTCCAATCTCGCGGGCCTTCGCACCCTTCCATCGCGTTTCCTGCAGGCATAGGACTTGGATATTCCTGCGTCTCATGAGGTCGGCAACCTCACGAGACTTCCCGGTAAGCGACCCCACGTTCAGGGTCCCAATTCGAACTAGCTTCTTTGGCCGAGGTCGTTCACCCCTCGGTAGCCCTCGCATACTGACCACAGAACTCGGGCGAGGGTTCTGCGCGCCACTTCCGGGTGACGTCCTAGCTTTTACACTGATTCTATTGCGACTTGTCATGGTTGTTGTGACGGGTTCCTCCATCAGCCGGCCTGTCAACCTGGGCCTGACGCTGGTATCGTCCCCATTTTTGCAATTTTTGCAAGGCAGGTTTGTGCCTCGGCAGGGATCGAACTCGTGGCTCAGAGTGAGATTATGAGTCTACACTCTTAACCACTCGGCTATCCCTGCCTCTACTCGTAAAGTGATAACTGAGCAGCTCCGATGTGAGTACGAGAGGTTCTCTCGCTCCAACCCACTTAGTAATAGTAATTGAGTAACTAGCATTGAGAAAGGTCGTATGGGCGCATGCCTTCGACATGCACCCATACGACTTTTCTTCTGAAATCCACGTCGTCCGCTCCTACGTCGAGCTTCACTCTGTAATTTGCGAAGTTCTAGTTATGACTGTAGAATTGAACCAGTAAGAGCCGCACCGGTGAGATTCTGAGTACTGTAGAAGGCAGGACTTGTGTTTTTTCATGAAAACATTAGTTACAGACAAATTCATGGCACCTAGTGCAACGAGAGTTGGCCAGCCTAGTTTTTTCAATAGTGAATGATTGACTTGCTCCATAATTGCTCTCTTAAAGGTTTTTTTCCGATCTAATCTCCAAAAAAGCGCTTCTTGGGACCGCGGGAATTGTATGCGTACCGCGCTTGTGGCGTTCGAGAAAGCGCGCGTGTCCCACGATACCGCAAAAGTAAAAACCTGCGCGATAGTCAACGTATATATTAAGCATTTTGACTCCGAAACTTCGTCAGAAACTACATCTCGAAAAACCTTTTCGCGACACAATAAGCTTTTTCGCATTGAATCGTTTAATTAACACACCTTCCTATATGATCAATGAGTGATAATGGAATAACTATATGTAATCCCTAAGTTGAGTAGAATCACAACTCTATTTCATAGGACAAGTAGCACAAGTCTCCTTGATAAGGCATTCCTAGGAAACATACATATATGACAGATATGGGAATAATATAGAGCCTTAGATAGCCTATGTACATTTTTCGAAGTTGACCCAAGCCCCGCATCTATGCACATGGTAAAACGTAAACTAATAATAGCACTTATCGGAAGCAAATAGTGAGTAGATAACTTGGCTTCTCCTAAACAGCATTGTCAGACCGATAGATATACGTCGAAGCGACCTCTGTAATGTGGAGGGTTGATGTGGTAGCCCCTCTGTTGCATAACTTCCAGTGTCCATATCTGAATGATAGAAGTTCTACGCCTGAAAATAAAGTATAGTGATGATTACCCTAGATCGGTGTCGGCTCTATGTAATGGAGCATCGAGGAAGTAGACTTCCAACGGCCCACTCTCTTGATATCGTCTTGGCTAACGCCTCTCCTCAATGACGCAGTCGCTGCCAGACAAGGAATAGGAATATTCCCCTGATCCGTGAAGGAACTGTTCGAAGAATTTATCCCAAAGAATTTTATGTGTATCCACCACTTTGAAGGCCACTGTTCCCCCTTTCTTAAACTGGTCTGTCTTGGATCTGGGTATATAGAGCCACCAGATTCCTGCGCCTTGTATTGAAGATGATTCCTCTGATCATTTATTATTTTATTTATTGGACATGTCATAGCAACATGTAAAATAAAATAAAAACAAGTTTCGAACATCCAGCAGTAGGTAAAACAACCATAACGTAAAAATTATTCAAATACAATCACCAACATGTTTCTTGAAAGTGGAATACTTTAGAGGGAATATGTTTGAACGCAACAGAGAATTGAAGTAGGAGCACACTCTACTACTGAAAAACTTCGACCTATACCTAGATCTAGCCGTGTTGATAGTCAATCTAAACGGAACTCCCCTTGTGCTAGCTGGCAACACATTGAAGAAGTCCTCAACATTTAATTTAACCAAGTTTCTAAGAATTTTGAAGGTCATGAGTAAGTCGTATCTTTTCCTCCTCCATTCCAATGATTTGAGACCATACGAGGAATTCCTAACAGTGCCAATAGGAATATTAGAATAGCTAAGACCCGAACATCTGAGCATTAAAACTGTAACTGTTCTGTTTCAATGGCTTTGATGTCCTTTTTCAAGTGGGGATTGAAGACAGTTGTCCCACATTCCACAATAGGGCGAACATAGAGTTTATAAGTACGTAAAAGTGTGCTAGCGTCTTTAGTTCTGAGGGCTTTGAAAATATTGTAGATCCGACGCATGCCTTTACCCACTAGAGCCTTGTAATGTTTACTAAAATTTAATTTGTAATCATACAAAAACCCAAGATCTCTAACTTCCTTCACAGACTTTAGGACTTCGTTCTCCACGAAATACTTAGGATTCAATTGATGCTCACCCAAACGCATCACTTGGGTTTTTTCCAATGATAAGAGGAAACCGTTAGCCTTGGACCAATCCACTATCCTGTTGATTGCCAATTGCAGAGAGCAGTCAGATTCAACCTCATGAACAACTTTGAAAATCTTGATATCATCGGCATATAGATTACATAAAACACCTGGACTGGTCAAAATATTCGGCAAGTCAGCAGTGAAAATGTTGAACAATACAGGGGAGAGCACAGCTCCTTGAGGTACGCCACTGCATGCCTCACGCACTGTTGATAACGAGTCCCCAACCCGAACTTGAAATGTTCTGTTAGCAAGGAAATCCTGAATCCACTTTACAACCAGAGGATGAAAACCAAAATGAGCAAGCTTATGAATTAACACATTATGCGGTATCCTATCGAAGGCTTTGATGAAATCAAAGTAAACTACGTCCACATTTTTCTTTTGATCAAGAGCTTTAGACCATGCATTCATACAATAAAGTAGAGAGGTTTCAATGGACCTCCCGCTGGAAAAACCGTGGTGAGACGCAGTTAGAATGTGGTGCTTCTCCATGTGCTCGAGCAAATATTTTTTGATAATTTTTCAAAAACTCTGGCGAAAATAGAGGTTAGACTAATTGGCCTGTAATTGGCAGGACATGAAAGAGGCTCCTTCTTGGGCAAAGGTATGATTATGGAATGTTTCCATTTCTTGGGCACCTCGCTCCTCATAAGACTCAGGTTGAAGAGAAATTCCAGCGGGCCACAGATTTCAAAAATGCAATTTTTCACAACGACAAAAGGGATATTCTCACAGTTTATGGAAGAGGCAGATGTCCATTTCAATAACACTTCAGTAATGGAATTCTTATCAAACCATGGGGCTGGACTGCAGCAGTTGAACTTGGGAAAACCCATATCTGGTGACAACACCCGTGTATTACAGAAGGCACTTTCAAAGGTATTAGCAAATACTTCCGCTTTGTCAGTCTCCGTGATTACCCTAATGGAATCATTCAATAAAAGCGTGCCTATGTTGTTTTTCTGCGACAATTTGACCTTGAGCAGTGCGAAAAGAGCCTTGGATCCACCTTTAGATAATTTTTTGTTTTCAACATACGCGTAGTACTTGTTTAGACTTTTTAACCATTTTTTACTGAAGATATGGAAGGCATCCCAATCGTGAGAAGACTGAGAGGAAACAGCCCTTTTCCATAGCTTTTCTCTGGTGTTGTTCATCGAAATCAGGTACCTGGGAAGATTATGTTGATTCAAATTTGGTTCGTAATTTGAATGGGATGAACAAGTCCATAGAATGATGTAGTATTACCAAAAACATTTCATACATATCATTAAGACTTTGGACATTGCTAAAGGAGCCAATCCAATCGATATTACTTAAGTATGACCTCATAGCATCAAAATTTGCATTCTTGTAATCTCTGACCCAAACCCTCCTGTGAGGAGAAAAGCGGGCAAGCAATTCAAATTTTACGACGCAGTGATCACTGTTTCCTAGGGGTGGATATCTAGTAGTGGTTCTAATAAGACTCTTGTCATTACAAAGAAGCAAGTCAAGAATGGCCTCGTCTCTAGTAGGAAAAGAAACCAATTGAATAAAATTGTGGGAATCAAAAAGATTCAGGAACGAATCAGACACAGAACATGGTGCAAACAGCTGAGATACCACATGAGCTCAAATCACTAATGGCCTTTGAAAGCTGTATGTTACTAGCTGCATTACAAGAAGGAGCTCTGTAAACTAGAATTATTCTCAGTTCCATATGATGAAGCCAGATGTCACAAGCAAGGATCTCGTAGGCGTCTTTCACGGACTCACGATAAACTACAGTTGTAGAACATGAATTTTTGACCAAAATAGCAACACCTCCGCCCTTTTTGATTACCCTGTCAGAGCGGAAACAGTTGTATTGTGTTGCCAGTGAGCCAATTAGAGAAGCGACTTGAATTGACGAATTCAACCACGTTTCACACAACAAAATGAGGTCGGAGTTCTCCTTACAGATAAAAGCTACGAGCGCATCAACATTTTTCACTAGTGATCTAATATTTGTCAAAAAACAATTGAAAAATGTAGAATCTTGCCGCAGAAAGTTCAAGCGTTTACCGGCAGAGAATTAGGTGAAAGAGAGTCCGCGACAGTAACAACAGCATTATCCGATGTGCGAGAGATTGTATGAAGATCACGAGGCGAATTCATAGCAACTGCAGATGTATTGGCGATCTTAGCGAGACGTGCTTCGCGTAACTGTTCTCTTTCTTCTTTACTTAGTGAAGGGCGAAGAAAGACACCCTTGATCTCGAAAGAGCGCAGACGTGAAGCTCTTTTCAATACAAGATGCTGGAACTTAGAAGTAGGCAGAATTACTTTCAGAAGACGAGGGCGACCCACTGTAGGTCGCCCCATTCTATAAACAGCAGAGGGAACACACTCTATATCGAGATAATTCAGAACAGAATTTATGGCTTGAAAATCATTGTTTGCCCTATCAATAGATGAAGGAGCATTAGACTCAGGGATTCCTATGACAACTATAGATCTTTTCTTTTCAGTATCTAACTCTTCCCTAGCATTAACAACAGTCGACTCTAACGATTTAGCTGAATTGGCATTCAATTGGGCATCCTTTTGTTCAATGATTTTCTTTAACTTATCATTTTCAACCTTAAGTTTCTCATACTCCTCAGTGAAGCTCGCCATCCAACTCTTCATTGAGTCCATTTGCTCCTTGGTTTCGATTAGAATGTTTAGTATAAGCTTGATGTACGCAGGGGTGCTTGGCTCCAAACTATCCACAAGAAGTTTCATCCAGTCTTCATTTTTTTCTGGTGAAAGGCAGTCAACATGTTTCCTTTTGGAAGCGGGCACTGAAAAAGATCGCAGAGGAGTATTCATGACGTGAGCGTAGATGGATCCAATAATGATCTATTGGCAGTCGATAAAATAGTATGCGAACTCTGCCAAGAACAGTCCAGAAAACAAGTCCAGTCCGAAAAGGTTGAATACAGCAGAATCCAGGTAATACAGCAGGTTTTAGGTAATACTGAACTAGAAATAAGTGAAGTCTCAAGAGCAGGCAGCTCCAATAGTAGAATAAGTAGTCCACGGAAATCAATGTAGGAGCACACGCAAAATGCGACCGCTCACGACCAGGACTGACGGTGAACTCACAACATAAACTATCTCGCTTATCCTCAAAAAGGCCAGAAATAAAATAAGGATGGCACAGGCGCCTTGGAGACTCTCCTGCGAATCGTTTTGTAACGATTCGCAGGAGAATATTCGAGGCGATCCCAATTGATTATAACGATCCCAATTAATAATGACGTCTATGTCCTCCTCAGAGGCTTTCTTTCTATGCCTCACTGAGGGTGTTTCTCTTTTTGCTGAATCTATTAGCAGCTTTTGGAGCTCTGCTTCCCCGCCTTTCAACCCACCGTAGAAGAAATTCAAGGAGGCTACGGCCATAGGGATGCATTTAAGCTGTTGTTTATGAATTAAATGTGCTATGAACAGGTTTCTAAGCTTCCCCAATTGTAGGCGCGCACTGGGGAGAGAAGAAGCGAAAGCCTCGAAGCGATATCTCATGGAGGAGTAAGCGGACATCGTGCTTGGTGCCAGAGAGCAAAGCCATTTCTTCTTGCTGGCTGCGAGCAGTAGCGATTGTATCACACAATGCCATCCACTTCTTGCCTAAACGAGGGGTATGTGACGTTTGTGCAGTGCACTTTTTTCGCACCTCTCCTCTCATAATGGCAGAGTCGCCTGCGGTGTGACCCCACTTAATTGCTGGCTCGCTGCCTTCTGACCTCTCATCGATTACGCTGTTCAACCTCCTATCATGCTATAACACTACTCGAAAAATATGAATACGGAAGTGTGAAGACTGAATGAGTATTAAGTTTCAAACCGATGATTAAAAAGTTCAAAAGAAAAACATTGTGGAGAACATTTCCCCAACTCGGATAGAAAGTTTCTATTTGCGTTTATAGACGATATATATAAAGAGATTACCGCCTTCAAGCGGGTCAATTCGTTGAATGTGACCGTCAGAGCTTTTAATTATCCTAGATGTCTTCCTTATCCTAACACCTGATAAAAAGGTCATCGTTAAAAAGGATTCAAGGGCGCTTCTTGACAACAACCAGCAGTACTGCTTTATGCACTCACTTGAGCACACCATGAATCACGTGCGACGATCTTCAGCAGCTCTCATCATCCTTCTACACGTGTCCCTCTCTCCCTCAGCTTTCCTCTAGCACTAGCCACCAAGGAACATGCACCTACATATTGGATGAACTCCGCGGTTCTTCAAGGCCCCCAGTCCACCATGTCTCCGCATGATCCGTCATTATACATAGGCGCTTTGCCCCAACTTTTTCCCCAATCCTTCACACCACCATCGTACTATTTCACCACTTCACAGATTTCTACAGGTTATAATTCAGCTGAACCCACATTCCCTGATGATCTGCATTCGGCTTCACAAGACATTGGTTGCAGCTCAGAACGTCATCTGTTCCGCTTTCATCTACAATCCCGTCACGCCGTGCACCAACTCCGCCTGCACCAGATTCCTTGCTTGGTGATTCTACCGTTTCAGATTTATCTCAGACAGCGGCTCCTGCACTATCACAACAAAGAAAGACAGAGACATACATTGGTACATTGGACAGGCATTGGACATACTTTTTTAATTACATGTGAGATGCACAGACAGAATTTTCATTTCTGCTCCCCGGTTCGAAGAATGTTACCGAAACGGGGTGAGTGAAAGTCAGATAGAAGAATATTGTGTGAAGATGTCAAGATTTGTAACCAAACAACAATTTGAATTCTGCTCATGTATTATAATGAAAGCTCAGTTGGTCTCGTGCACCCTCAGTCTGTTTGACGTACCATGTGTCTTTAAGAAGTCTAGGCAGTCCTACCTCCCCTTCCGGACAACTCGCTGTACCCTCGTCATCCGGGCAGTTGATTAGGGCGGTCGTCAACGGGCCGCAGCGCGTGCCAGGAACTATTTGCTTTTCCAGGCTAATTTAGTCATTTTTTCCACCTTGTGAAGATAAGGAGCTGCTAATCTGGGAAAAAGTAGCCAAAACAGTGAAAAGTTGGAAAAAATGACTAAATTAGCCTGGAAAAAGCAAATAGTTCCTGGCACGCGCTGCGGCCCGTTGACGACCGCCCTAATCAACTGCCCGGATGACGAGGGTAGGTTGCTGCTCCTTCTATGGTGACTGTTGCGGTTTGTGCGTGTGTAAGACCTTATTTGCTTGTGTAATTCAGTGACCTGAAGAAGGGCTTAGGCCCGAAACGTCGTCAATAAATATTTTTGGAAGAAAAGAAGAGCTTCTCATTTCTATACATAAGAACATAATGAAAGCTGTTAATATTTCTCATATTTGTATTTGAAGAAATATACTATTTTACCAATAAAGTTACTTGGTTGCTTAGACGTAAAAGTTGAGGAAAGGTCTCCAAAATTTTTTTAAAACTCTTGTTTCACCGGTTTGAAACCTAATATTCACTTCACACTTCCCTATCCATATTCTTCGAGTTGTGTTATAACATGTTATAACTGAGAAAACAGTGTAATCGATGAGAGGTCAGGAGGCAGCGAGCAAGCAATTAAGTGAGGTCACACCGCAGGCGACTATGCCACCATGAGAGAAGAGGTGCGAAAAAAGTGCATTGCACAAACGTCCTACACCCCTAAACGAGACACCATGAGCTAAGGGGAGGGTGGGTGGCAGCTCAGTAAGCAGAAAATAGCCGGAATGGCCTAACTTGTCCCGCCATCCAGGGGATGCGTGACCCGGCACGCCCATCGATGACCCGAGGTCTTCGCGCCTCGCTGAGGCGCTTGCCCTTGCGAAATACCCTACTAACCGTCTCGTAGCCTACGCAAAACAACGATTTTGACTCCGAAACTTCGTCAAAAACTACATTTTGCTTCTGCTACTCGACGGAATTTTTAAAGCGCGAGGGTACAGAGAAATCAACTTTAGCGAAGACGAAGTCAAAATTGACCGATGGGGATGAAAAGGTGAAAGATGATGATGCGTCTTTTATGAGAGCACTGCCCTTGGTAACGACAAAAGTGTCCAAAACCCCCGGGATCCACCCCGTACTAGTACGGAGCGATGAGAATAAGATGTGTGAAGGCCAAAGAGGAAAACCCAATACACCCTTACTACCAAACCTCCGAGCTGTCGAAATTGTTCGCACAATCAAATGAGGAGGAGGAACCCACCAGCAATAATACTCACACCAGAACCTCGATGAAGTGTCACTGAAGGCATCAACGGCTGAGCAGTTCTCGCAAAACCATCTGGAAACAAACGTTTCGCACTTCTTGTTATTTTCGTCTGCGAACAAGTCAACCTCGAAAGGTCCCCAAGTTCTATTCAATTTGTCAAAAATGGAATCAAGAATGGACCACCCATTCAAGTCAACAAATCTCGACGCCCTGTCTGCCTCAGCATTGAGCTCCCTGGGAATCCAGAATACCTCTACATCTATCCTAAGATGTCCCGCTGTTTCCCAAATTTGGGTGGCCAGCTCTTGTAGCGCCTTCTGAACTACCTTTGTAAAATATTGCCTGAGCAGCTTGACTATCCGTCTGAATTTGAACCTTTTCGTTACTAATCAGTGAGCCAAATGATTTGAGCGCTTGTAAGATACCGAACAGTTCTCTGGCTGCACTTGAAGCTTCCCTCAGAACGAGTGGAAGTGGGGATGCGGCTATGAGATTGGACCCGGAAGAAGTACGAAAAACTGCTCCCACTCCTAAATAGAATTAACTTCAGTTATTGTTGAAATTACGAAGAAGTCGCGGAAAACCCCCCCCCCGAAAATTGTGCAGATCCGTTTTACTGGCGTCTAAGAACTGCAGCCAGGAGAGACTCTCTTCCCTTTCTTCTGATGTGAAAGGCCACCTGAAACCTAGTCTGTACCCGCTAGATACTTTATCAGCGACTTCTGCAAATCACTGCGCGATTCCTCTTAGATAGATCCCGAGGGATGATTAAATGCATGGAGACAGTGGTGCCTAAGGCTGCCTTTATACTGCGGCAACGTAACGTAGCGTAGCGCTTCCAGCGTACGCCAGCGGCAGTGCGGGGAGAGGATGGATATCGATCTGGCAGCGTTTTGCTGGCGTTTGCAGCGGCAGGGGAGTAGAGACTATGTGGCCGTCAGAGACGCGCAATCGATGTGTATTGTAGAGACTGAGGGCGAGTGAGAGACGCGCAATCGATGTGTTTTGTACCCTCCAGCTCTCCCATAGTCTCTACTCCCCTGCCGCTGCAAACGCTAGCAAAACGCTGGTGAAACGCTGGAGAAACGCTGGCGTAGCTAGCGTACGCTAGCGTTACGCTGGTGACGCTGGGAACGCTAGATCGATATGCATCCTCTCCCGGCACTGCCGCTGGCGTACGCTGGAAGCGCTACGCTACGCTGCAAAGTATAAACGCAGCCTAACAGTTTCAGTATGCTTCTCAGAGAAGGGTTCCTGGTTTTCAATAAAGAATCTATAATCATTCTCATTTTCTCCTTTCTTTCTAACGTAATGTCAAGCGACATTTCTTTAAGATCGATACTATGACCTAACCAGGTCATTTTCTGGCATGGCCGCCAAATACACTTTTCCTCTGCAATGAAAAACCCGGCCTCCTCCAGATCCCTCCTAACAATGGCTGAAAATTGTTACATTCGCTCTCTGAACCACACCTACCCCTTGAGATCTTCATCTCGCTAAGAGGGGAGCGGAAGAGCTTAGTGAAAATGTATGGAGCTGGGGAAAGCCCGAACGGCAATACGTTGAAGGCGTAAGTTTGGTTCTCCCATTGGAAATCCAAGTACTTTCTGAAACTCTCGTGAACCCGGACATGGTGATAGCCCGATCGAAGGTCAAAACAAGTCATGAAGCTATGACACGTCTCTAACCTTTGACAAATCTTCGAACTTTATATGGACCTTTTCGAGATACTTGTTCAAATCTGACAAGTCTAGAATAAGACGAAGTTTCTTACCTTCTGCAACTGAGAGGGGATTTATGCGGATACCCTGGGTATTGGTACATACAGAAATAGCATTAGAACCAAGTAGAGATTGAATCTGATCTGAAACAAAACTACTATAAACTGCTGTAGACCCCCTGTTGCTTTCTATGAACCTAAGGCTAGGTTCCGCCAAAAATTTTGGGAGGAAACCCTCCTCTAATGTTTTCCTCGAACGTAGGAACGTTCAAGGACAACCAGAACTCTTTTTCGTATGAATATTACCTGAAATGAAAGGATTCGTTTTTTCAATTTATATTTCCTCGGGAATTTGCATTCAGTCGCGGAAGTGTCCGAACCGTCCGCACTGATAGCACATGTCCTTACTTGAGGCCCCTCTGCTTGTAGGACGAAGTTCCATTCTAGATCCGTCAGAAGTGCCTTGGAACTCCATTTTGGGGTGACCTCGTGCTCTCTCGGGCATGTACTGAGGAGGTGCGAGAGCCCAGAAATGGTTCGATTTTCATGTCGATTTCTTCTTTGTTTCCTCTTTCTCTTTTTTTTCAAGAACTCTACCAAAATAGGGTCTTTAGTTGTTTCAGCCTTCTTTTGCTGATCATAAAAAGCGAAGACTGATACGTCTCCGTCAGCGACCACTAGTAGTTCGTTTCTAGCTGAGAGCAGCGATACGGCGTTCTCCAGTCTTTCCTTTATTTCGCCTTCCTTTGCCACATTGATGACTGGGCGAATGATGTCCATTATCTCTTCGTTGAAACTTGAACTTGACGTTCCAATCCGGTCCTGGCAAACGTGTGTTTCGGAGGGGCCACCGGCGGCCAATGTACCCGCTCTTAGCTCGAGTAGTCTTGCTAAGGTTTCTTCCGATAGCTGGAACACCTTAGGTTGACTGGACGATCCCTCCGCTGGTGGGTTAGTTGGTGAATCACTCGGGCTCTTGAACACTATCTTCCTCTGGCATTATGAACCGCAACGAGCAGAAATTTTGGCGTTAGCCGCACAATGACTTTAGCAATAAGGATGACCAGAACTGGTACACACTAATTGTAAAAGAGAGACCAAAGCAATGTCTATAGGAAGGTAAAGATACAAGCCACAACTGTGTCGAAATGAGCAACAGCTCAGTAAGCAGAAAATAGCCGGAATGGCCTAACTTGTCCCGCCATCCAGGGGATGCGTGACCCGGCACGCCCATCGATGACCCGAGGTCTTCGCGCCTCGCTGAGGCGCTTGCCCTTGCGAAATACCCTACTAACCGTCTCGTAGCATACGCAAAACAGCGACTTCCGCACGATTCCCGTAGTGGTCTGGCGTGTAGTCCGGTGTTATACGTACGTCCACTGCGGAGTTACAATCAACTGAGGCGCCGTTTAGGTAACGGTACCAGGGGCGGCAATACAGAATTCAGCTTCTTGTTGTGCTTCCAGCGGGACCAGAACCTGCAGAAGTCGACGGGGAGGTTAACCGTCTGGTAGGCACAGTAATACAATCGAAAAGGAGTACTTCACCTTCACTGGTGGAAAAGAACTTGTTAAAAATCTCAAACTGTCAGAGCACATCAATTGTGCGGATCGTGGTCGACTCCGTACGACACCCCTTCTTTGCGGGTAAGTGCAACCTCCCCCCCCCCTCCCGCCCTCTGTCCCTCCCATCGAATCGGGCCGTCGAGCGAGTGAGGGAGATGGAGGAGTAAAATAGCACATGTGAAACAGGAAAAGCCGTGAAACCATACTACGCCGCCTCCATCAATTCTCAGATTTTTAACTTTCTGTCACTTGTTCCAAAACTTCCGAAGTCTCCGAAAACTTCCCTACTTCTCCCCAAAAACTAGAAGAGCTTAACTGTCGAGCGAGCCCTGGGAGCAGCGGGGGGCGGGGAGGGCGGGACGGGAAAATCACGAAAAGTCACGGGGAAAATCAACTATCAAAATAAATTTTCCTCAGCTCAGATACTACTCCTCCCCCTTCTCCTGGCGTCAAATATGACCCCCCCCCCGTTGGAGACTCCCCAACAAAGATGGGCCATGCAAACTATGTCTCCCTTTTCAGTTCGATATCGATCTGGAGACACTGTGAGTCGCTGGAGGGTCAACACGATCAATGTCAGAAGCGATGCATCGAAGTGCTCGACTGAAACTAGAAGAGTGTAACGAACCCAGATTCAGCCTGCTTTTATATATATAGCAGTAAATAGAATATCACTGTACTCTGCGACCTATAAGGCTACCTACTGAGACAGTTGATCTGCATGAGTATGACGTCATGATGAAGCCTTAACTACAGTTTCGTCGTGGTCGTGTCCAGTAGCGGCATCTCTTTGCAATCCCATGAATTACATATAAATGTTCAGCTTTCTTGGCGACGTCCAGCTCAACTTACCATCCATCGAATTAAACCAGTGTACTTACGTGTACTAGTACAAACTCGTGACAAGACTACCGCAGTCATGCGGCCAGCATAGAACCTAAGCAGCTATTCTGGTACGATCATAGACCGTTATGGTCATGTAGCTTCTCAAATGCTCTGAAAAGACGCGCACGTTTATTCAACGTGGTCTCGTAAAGGAGTAGTCCATCTGGAAGACTCTTTGGCAGGATTCACCCACATTGCAGTGGAAATGGTGAGGCGCTAATTCATCACGTTGAGGCTCCGAAAACAGCTGAGTTTCCATGAGAGAACGAACTACAATCTGAAACAACGGTAAGTACCGTCGCTGGAGTGAAAGTCCACGTCTTAGATATACCTCATCAAAATCCGCGTAGGTCGGCAAAGTGGAAGCCATGTAATGACCGCATATTCCAGTTTCATGTTCATTTGGGGGATCTTTCGCCAAAATCAAAAACGTTTCCCTGATTTTTTTTGCGAATTGCGATTTTAGGCTCCAGTGCCATAATGGACTAAGTTACCTGGAATAGGACGTCCCCTTGATATGCCTACTTACTGACTCCCGGACTTGTGATCTTCGCGTTATCGATTGTTCAAGACTGCCCACCGGGTCTCCTCTGATATTGGATTGTAACAGTGATAATTCAATGTAGCCTGGAAGACTGCGGGACCTAACGGCTACCCAGTGTCACACAAACTAGGGGATTTTCCAAACACCGCGGGGCCACATAGAGAGTATCACCGTTTATTTCGGGAAAAGGGAGCTGGACGGTTCGTACGAGGCTGCAGAGATGCGGCTCCAAGAAGACTTTGGCGGTGGAAATAACCCCGAACAACTTGAAACAATGGGTCGTATAGGTCAACTAGGTGAGTGAGGCCATTTAGTTGGCCTCGAGGCCAGAAAACAACCTATTTCCTCCAGTCCAGTGACTACGCTGAGGACACCCTTGTGATTTCATAATTTATAGATTTAATCCTGACTCTTCACCTGTAAGAAAAATAATTAAATGTCATTTTCAGCAAGAGTGCAAGCAAACACGTCCTTACAACCAAATTTGGCGCAGGCGTTTATCACAACGACACCCTTATCAGTTGTTTCTGACATTTCTCTATTTCGTTACCGTTACCACATATCGAAACCCTATTGATTTCCACTTAAGTGCAACTCCGAGATTACCTTTCGGAAGCCTTAGATACCTTCGGACTGCTGAATTTTTAGTGCTAGTGCTAGACAAATCAATTTGTCTTTCAAGGAAATTTTATTTTATTACAATTTCTGTGATTGTACTATTGATCCTTCTATTGTTTATGGGGAACATTTGGTGTAGGGAAGAACAAAAAGAGATCATTCAACTGAGAGTGTTCTGATGTGTGAAGGTTCCTGGTCTCATTGCTGTTGGTACTTTCTGATTGATTTCAGACCATGCAAAGGGTGACAGCGCTGATCTCTCGTTCGACACTTTCGCAACCGTTTAAGGTGAGCGATTTTCCTTCTTGCTATCCGAAATCATAAAATCTTGTATATCGGCGATTAATCAGTGCGAGGGGAGGAGTGTAGAGGGGTCACATCAGGCCTCGTGACATTCGATGGTTAACTTTTCCTTCATTCTTTTTTTCAGAAACGTTGCTATGCATGTGTGCACTTCTCTTTGTCACTTGCGAGCGATGCCACAATATTACAATTTTTGACGGTTGGCCGAGTGTCGGTCCCCCTTCTCCTCCCATCTACTGGACAAATATTTCGGTGTGGGATGATCGTGTTCAAAAAGTCTCATTCAACGCCATATGTCGTATCACGGAAAAGTTTCTCCAGCGCCATGGCTGACCTGTCCGAAATCGTCTTCTCGCCCCTTCTTTGTGTCTTTCTGCCAGTGACTGGGAGGGGAGAGATAGAGAGGGAGAGAGAGACGACTAGTAGACAGGACGATGGCTGCTAAACCCGCAACGAATCTAGTAATAAAATAACTGAGGAGCGAAATCAAGGCGTGCAAAGGAACTACCGAACCAGGGCAGCATACGATCCTAGATCAACTCTCGATCGCGGCTCATCGGAGAAAAGAGAGCGCGCAAGTCCAAAGGTAGGATCGATGCGCTCGGCGATACATGCAGTCTGCTACGTGCCTTTCCTTTGTCATCTCTGCTCTAAAAAATATTTATTTGTAACTGTGATTGCTGTTGTTGTCTTCACAACTCTTAGGATGTTGCATAAATGCTCGTCATCTCAACACATGAGGGAAGAACTTTGTAAACCTTGTGTAATGCTAGCACTTTTGCAATCACTTCACCTGCTCTCGAACTACTACGCCAGCCCATGGTTTATAGCTTTTTCCCCTGAAGAGCAAGAGGCTCATCGTTGTTGGGAGCATCGCAATAGGAAGGGGGGGTGGGGTCGTATCTTGGCCCGCCGGAGGGGGAGTGTCCTTATTTGGGCTGAAAAATTTATTTCGATAGTTGAATTTGTCACAGGCGTTACGAGCGTTGTAGAAATGAGGGGAGGGGGTCGTACTTGCTCACTGGTGGATCGACAGCAAAATTTCTGGGAAAAAGTAGGGAAGTTCTAGGAAATTTTGGAAGACGTGGCAGGAAGTTGGGGATTATTTAAGAATTGGTAGAAAGGGAAAGGGGTCGTTCGGACAGGACTAATATCCCCAACCCAATGATGTGCAATGCTGAAGAGTCATTTAGCGACTACAGGTTTGTCATTGAACGCCACTTCCCATAGTGTGCAATCGTGGGCTTTGCCTTCAAGCAAAACCTAACTGTCGTGCTTTGAGATGAGTTTTGAGCGTCCATGTATTTTTTTTGTTTTTTTTTTTTGTCCTCGCTACTATCTAATGTGGCTAGTGTTCACTTCAAAAACCTCTGGTAATTCAATTTTTATCAAGCGTTCTATGAAGCTGTGGTATAAATACATTGATTAGAGTGCTGGGGCTCCAGGTGGGTATATTTTTTTGAGTAAAATACACGAAAAAGGGGTTTCAATAATGTTGCTCGTGGCGCCTCTTGAATATACATGAAAATGCGACTTAAGACGCCTCTGTCTGCCTTCAGAGTTCTGATACACCTCTTAGTATTCTGTCAGGTGAATCCTCCTCTGAGGTGACTATCATCCAATGTTTACTGCTAGCTTTCAAATAACTTTTTTTATAATCTTTTACATTCTAATGGAGATAGAAAGCATATCGGGAATGGTGGACTTTTTGCCATTCCGTTCGCATCCAATGTTCCCTTGTGGCACGGCCTTATACAGAACTTTTTATCCTCTGTGGAATGTGATCTCCAAGAATGTGTTCATATGTATTTTGACAACTATATATTGTCTCCAATAGTGGTTTCCACCATGGAACCTTCCCTATCTGTCTTTTTGTCCACTTTTACACCTGTGCGTCACTTCAAGGATACCAGTTAATGCTACTATTATATCGCCTAACAACTTGTGAATGGGAGTTCTGACTGTGCTTTTCCCGATACCGGCTTTCTAGACAGAGTACTCTTTTAGGACTGCCTTCAATTTGTATTTTTATGCAGAAAACAAAACAAAATCGTTTCATAATCACATCGAATTGATCTTTTTTGACTGGCAGTATATTGGAGTCCTGCTATTTCCAATTACTTTTTGAGAAATTTCCATTTCAGTCATGTTAACGCGGACAACAAAGACATCATTTATAAAGGATAAAGTTTCCGCCGTAGATCTGCCCCTCTTTGGGATGCGGCACGCATTCTACTTCCATTCAGAATCGTAGTGCCTTATTGGATGCAATGTGGCCTATACAATGACTTGCGGGGGCCAGCCGATGAGTTGTCTAATGAAGGAACGAGTCCATAAAGATTAAACAAAGGACGAGAAAAAAGATATGAAGCACTTTATACAAAGCAAAATAAAAAAAAAAATTATGTGGGCCGAACCATTAAGAAAATATTTGCATTAAGAGACGCAGTTAGTGATCATCTGATAGATGCAGTCCGTTGCTGATGATTGGGGCTTGTCAGGAAGGTGGGTTTGGCGCGACCTCAAACCGTTTAGTTGGGGTTGCTTCCACAACTTCCACAAGCGGAGAAGAACGAGCTAGCGCGCCAAAAATTCGGCCCCCTAAACTACGCCCCAGCAGCCGCAATGGTGCAACCGTAGGCCCAATTGGCGAATCACGAGCGAGCTTAAACCAAGCAGCTGCACCCACAGTGAAACCTAACACGTTGTCTCTTACTTCTCTTTCCGTTCTCTCGCCCGCGGCAACTGTGCTATTCGCTGTTGCCCGTAGTTCAGTCCTCGAAATCCAATCGTAAAATGAAATTATTATTTGGGACGTATTTGAGGGTCTTGTCTACATTTTTCATCAACAGTGAGCCGTTTTTTCCAACGATTTCATATCTGACCCCTGCTGTCCACGGAGTGTGTCTTTGGGTAAACCAGCTCACACCTCTTTTCACTCCTCCCTCCACCCCCCCCCATCGCTTCTCTTCATTCAGTCGTTTCACCAGTAGTCAACAGCTCTCCATCTTCTTTTCTTTCTTAGTCTTTCTTTCTTATTCTTTCTATCTTAGTCTTCTTTCTTTCTTAAGTCTATTCTTTTCTTTCTTTCTTTCTTTCTTTCTTTCTCTCTCTCTGATTCCACAGAGGCAAGCAAGGCAACAGGCGTGTGGCTGTTGGTATCGAGTAATAAGGCTACTCGGCCTGCTATAGCTGATAGCTGGAATCTCACACTGATGTGTAATCTGATAATGAGAACTGTGTCCGGAAATGTGATGGCGGAGATGGTATAGCGGCAAGCTGCGCGCCGATTTACTAAAGCGTATGCTATGGATCTAATCCCGTTACGGGTTATCGACTTTCCCGGGTATGTGACAAGAGAATCGTAATTGGCCGCGCTGCGGGCGTCGCGTGCGACGTCGCGCCCGCAAATGACGATGGTTACAGGTAGTAGATGGCGATAATAAGCAATTCGGAACCGAAAATGGTCACGAATTTCTACAATGACGGGGTCTACATGAAGTTCGGTTCCAATCGACAGGTTAATACAAGTTAAGAAAAACGCCGGATTCTCTTGCCCGTCTCCCGACTTTCCCATTTCTGCGAGAACGGTTGATCGGTATAATGTTCACCCGAACAAGATTAAAAAACACTGAATTTACATTTGCCCCAGCAAGTAGTCGTTTAGGTACGCATTCAAGTATTCGATTCTGAATGGAACTCGAATGCGTGACTTGTTCTGAGAAGACATTGATTACGCCGTATGCTTATCTTTTAGTTGTCAATAATCAGCAATGGAATTCCAAGGTGTTATTTATTGACACATTCGTTCAGCAGATAGATGTTCTAAGCCGGGCGTTCCTGAACCCTTATCTCTTGCCGATTGGGCAAAGCCTGTCTTTATCAGTGACATAAGTGTCCGAGCAAGTATCTCAAAATGTTTAAGGTAAATAAAAGACCGGCAATGGCACGTGTTTGTAACCGTACTTTGGTCGAAATAGATAAGCTTGAATTCCAAGCATTTAGTCTATTGTCAGGAGAGAATTTTAGACCCTGCCGTCGTCAATGTTGGTTTATCGGTCATTTTTGCTTTTTTGTTACATTGCTTCTTCAAATATGGAGCAAATCTCACTCATACCGTCACTTGCCAGCGCCTCTGAACAAAGCTTACTTTCGGCTCCTCCCTCTGCTTAAACACAGTTTCGCGATCAAGTGGTCCGCGAAATGCCTCCGTGCATTCGGCATCGTTGTCCGCATTCGCAGAAAATATACCACTTTGTCACTTAAAACGGCGAGATAAAGAAGCTAGAGATGCGTGATTATTGCAACCACTGCAACTACGATTACGACACACTTACAAACGGAATTGCATGTGTACATAGCGTTGCCTGGAGCGTCGTAGGGTGATTTCCTGTGCTCTTGCCGGGAATTGGTTGCACGTCGAATCCTGCTGATTGGGCTTGCCGACGTCCGACAAACTCGTCCAAGGCGCCCACTGCTAGGGGGTCTCTGTTCAGAGTGTTCCCAAGATTTTTTTCGCTTCTTTCTCTGCTGGGAGTTACACACTTAGGGCTGCTAGCTCATGATTGAGCACCTACTACCCGTAACGCTTGATCGCGGAAATTTTCTTCAAGGTTCATCCTCCCAAACAGATATCCTTCCAAGGATGTTGCACTTATAAATAGGATTAGGCAAGAAAGCAAGTGCTGTAGTTCGAGCAGTAAGATGCAAAGGGGGAAATACTTCATGTGCACTTGGGAATTAGATCGAATGTCTAGAATTCTAGATCGATTACAATCTACACCCAGATCTTTGGTCGCAGTTCCTCGAAGAATCGACTGACAGCCGTTCTTTCCACGGAACCACCCTTATCGGTCAACTATAGCACCATTTTGGTCTTATGGCACCACCATACTTCACTTCGCTTATCCTTCGACTGTCAGTCATTGCTCACTTTGGCCCCATCACTTTTTCTCCCTTATATCTTCCAGAGGAATAGCGACACACTTCCTTTCCTGGTATTTTTTCTAGAGATAGCGAACACTTTCTTTTGTACACGATTTTTTTTTCGAGTAAAAAAAAAACTTCGAGAAGGGACATATTTCCAAATTCGTAGAAGTCGTCATCATATTGAAGTTTGAGGCCTGAATGGTCAGATCAATGGCATGGGTTGAGGTCGGCTGGTAGGAGTTTGAGGCTCCTGCGGTATCATAACGACTTTCTAACTTCTGGCCAGCGGCCGGACTTGTCAGGATGTTGCGGAAATATCGTCTGTGTCGCTCAGATGTGAGGTTTAATCTATATCATAGGTGGATGGACAGTTCGCAACTGGAACGTACCGTATTTGCTGCAGTATGTAGACGAAGTGACACTGCGGGATCGGGGTGACTAACAATAAAATTCCGTTCCAAACGATGTGGCATGCTGCCTATGTATGCAACCAGTTAGCACTAAAGTATAACGGTACTTAGTTCAGAAGTTGAGAGACCCAGAGGGGTAGTGTATCCGTCTGCGGCCACACGTCTGCCTGGTCGTGCTGCGTGTTGCGTGTCGATAACATCAGTTGTTAGTCACTGAAGTTATAACAGAACCATCAGCTATCGCAACACTTCGGCTCCACTAGCACGCGCTTCTGTGTGGTATAAGTAGCAATGTTCTCCATTGTGGACCAGCCTAGTTGACCCATGGGTAAGACCACCCTTGTGGATCACCGTTCGCAGCCGAACTAATCGGCCAGTAGTCAACACACATACTGCTATTGGGAGTACTTGCAAAGAAGTTCCTATCCTAAGTGTTGTAAAAAAACGTCTCAGCACTGCAAAATTGAGCCAGATCTATGTTGAGTGGCTGCGTAGTAGCCACTACAACTAGGACATTCCCATTATGCCAAAGTACCCATGATCAGCTAACGGCCCAAGATGAGATGGAAACGCAAGGCACCATAAATCCAATATTGGTACTATCTAGGGTAATACGTGGCTATGTAGCATTCATGTAAGGGCGATGAACTTGTTTCTTAAGAGGCCAGGAAATAAGGCAGATAAGCTAGAGAAGACACAGAGTGTAATGACCGTGAGGGAAGAAATGACTGTAACCACTGGTGAGACCTCACCCGGTAAAGTAAAATCTTGGGAAAAATTCTCGGGAATTTTGGGAAAAGTAGAAAAAGTGATGAGAAGTTGGGAAAATCTAAGAAAGTGGTAGGTAGGATGGGAAGGGAGGGGTCGTATCAAGTCACTCCTAGGGGAGGGGCGAAGGGACTCGACCAAGGTCCCCAGACCGGACCGTAGAGTCTTTTTGTTGGTTAAACGCGCACTCAGGCGCTTTAGGGGTACATAACGGTAGTCAAGTGCATGGCGCACTCGACAGGAACTTATCAGCGCTGAACGTCAACCGTTTATTGCCTGTTTAGTCGCTCCGTGCTATGTGACCACTCAAAATGGAACTGGTACCACTCCGCTGTGTATCGTAACGTTCTTTTTATGACCCGGGATTTGCGATTATGCCCCTCCCCCTTCCTGAAGGCAATAGGCCGACTTGGACATTTTCTCCTTTATTCAGGTTCTGTTTCGCGTTGGAGGGGTATTTTGCACTTTTGCTGGTTTCCATTTGTTAAGTTCTGTCAAGTCGCACGTCTCACTTTGGTAAGACCCGTGGACTCTTGTCAAATGTAAATAAAAACCATTTTATTGTGTAGCTTCGCACGAATTTGAAGGTTTCCTCAAGGGCATCCGGCAGACGGGAATTTGCAAAACACCTTCATTAGGCCAAACTCCGCTCTCAATTACCGCAAGGGCGCTAACGTAGTTGGGAGGGGCAACGCCTCTCGCGGCCTGACTCATCGGCTCTTCACTCATCGGCATACTTGAAACGCGAATCTAGCAGCCAAATCAGAATAAAACAAACAAGATTCACCGGGAACTTGCTGAAGAAGCTAAAAATTTGATTTTTTTGTAGTCAACAATAACAGTCAACGACAAACATGCAACAAAATTTTGTAGTTTAGGCAAGAACCTTGCAGCCTAAAACTGTTTCTTTGCACTTTTCAGTGTTAACTGTTTTAACTTTTGAATATAGCTAGGGCGAAGTTATATTCATGTCCTAAACATGAAATTACTTCTATTTTGCCGAGGAGGGAGCAGAAGAGCAGATGAGTCATCGCTCGCCGCGAGCCGCGTGGCCCCTCCCAACTACGTTAGCGCCTGC
>MU933639.1:0-16253 GCA_036418165.1 Cooperia oncophora
CTGAAAGTTTCACTTTTTTCCAAAATCATTTACTTCCATGTTTCCACTAATATGGGCACACTCCACGCCGTTTTTGTGGGTGGAGACAGCTGAGCACTGCAACTTCCTCGTGAAGTCCCCCCCTTCTCTTTCGTGCTTCTCCACACGCCTAGTCTTCCGCGGAGCGGTTTTTTGTCAGTTCTGCACGAAGCGTCCACGGCATATGCTCTGCACACAATTGACCCCATTACATGCCCGCCCCAGATAACCACGCCCCTTCGCCGGAACAGACCATGCAACTAAATTATACGCCATTATACTGTACGCTATGGTATCTACTCGTACCAGTTTCCACAATTTTCATATATTAGACTTATACGGAACAGCGTGCAATGGTGAACTGTACATACAGGGGGGGGGGGGGGCAAAAAAAGTCATTCCGGCCGAGTCACATATGAGCGAAGTTTTCGCAGCCCAGACAGAGGAAGTGGATATGAGTACCAGGGCGGAAGATACCCAAGATCTTCCTCTATAAGCAGGAGCCGGCTGCCGCCATTCACCTTCATGTACACCAAAATATGAAGTCATCTCCAGTCGCGGCCTGAGTGGAGAACGCCTTTGGAATTCACGTGGCCTCCAAACAGCTGCGGAACTTCTTGAATGGAATCACCCATGGATAGCTACCTGGAGACCAGTACTCTTGATCTGCAAGACCCCAAACATCGAGCAGCTCCGGCAACGTCGCTACGGTCCAGGACATCATCTTCACCCCATTCACCAAGGCGCGGGTTGATGGTGTGGACCGGCCGTACCTGGAATGGATGAACCGATATTTTCTTCGTGGGCCCCAGACTGAGGGTGTGCTGGTGGCTACATCGAGCAACTCGAGGAGAATATCCCATCTTCATGTCGTCGCCCGTACCTTCTTGGAAACTTTGTACTGCTACAGGATTGGGTGACAACACATTTAATCGAAGGGCGTTGGAAAAACTTTCGCCTACTTGGAATGGAAGAACGTTGAGTACCTGGAAAAGATAGGAGATTAGAGCGTTTTAAAGCGGGGTCTTGAAACTAACCCGCTCAGGTTTGCTCGCGTTCGGGCCGGAGCTCAACAGGGTGGTCTTACAGTGGCGGAGAAATCAACGATCTCGCTCAACTCCGGTACCCACTCACTTTCGCGCGGCCGAATCTCTCGATGGCGCTCCTCCAGAAGGCTGTGGCGGAGTACATTATAGTATTTAATGTGCTCTTTAATATGGTAGTAAAAATGTCCGATAAAAATTTAATAAAGTGTAACTTATAGCGCCTTGAAAGTCATGGAGGCAAAATGACTTTTTTTTCCCCCCCCCTGTAGGTCACAGAACACAATATGTAAAATTCTCTTTCTAGAGCGTATCAAGATCAAACGTGCTGTTGGGCTTGTATTCCTTGCGACACGGCCACGAGTATCATCATCAATGTTACGAGGTTTGTTTTTCGTGTATTTCCACAAAATAAAATCATTAATATAAAAATAATAGTTTATTCGCGATGACGGATATAAAGAGAACGCGGTTCGGCTTGCTTGGGGCACCGTGGTACTCAGCGAAGTTCATACAGGTCACTTGATGAGGACTTCTAAATTCCTGTAGCTAAACCGGCTTATGGTTAGCTGTACCATTCCACATCTTTGCAAGAGTCTAAAAGTCTCAGCGAGGTGAGACCTTAGCGTCAGCATGAAAGGAGCTGACTGAAATGCAAAATGCTTTCCCTACGCCGAGCAGCGTCTAAAAAGAGAGGTCTTTCAGGTCGTGGCGCGCTTTTTGGAAATGGTTTGTTGCTTGTTGTAGGGGTCCATACAAGGATCCAAGGTCCATACCAGGTCCATACAACAAAATGGGTTTCATTTTTTGCCTATGCGTTTCTGGGAGGCCAAAAACTGAGTGAAAACAATTTGACAAGAAAGGGCTATTTTACCCGTCTTATTGAGCTCTGTTGTGGCTGTAACTTTGAGAGTGCATAGTTTATGAGTTGCTCCTTTACTATTAGGTTGTTGCATAAGTTCTTATACACGACTTTTGTAAATATCTCAAAAACGAACCAGCCTGGAGATTAGAGGTATGCACCATCACCATTCACTACTCGACGCCAGCGCTCAGGCAGCTTGTCGATTCCATCCTTCCAGAACGACGGAGGCTGGGACTTGAAGAAGTCGTCGAGCGCCTTTCTGACCTGATCCTTTGTTTCGAACTTTTTTCCGTCCAGATAGCGCTGCAGGTGGCTGAACAGCCAGTAGTCAGAAGGAGCGAGGTCAGGGCTGTAGGGAGGGTGGGCGACCATCCGTACTTCTCCAGCTCGGCCTGGGTCGCCTTTGCAGTGTGAGGTCGGGCGTTGTCATGGTGGAAGTAGATTTCCGCATTCCTTCCACGAGTACGGTCGACGTGATCTTTCAATTTCCGCAGCTGGGTCACGTATGTGGAAGCAGTCATCGGTCTGTCTCTTCTCCAGACCAAGCTCCAGTACTTAATGACCTCTTCTGGCCCCAACAGACAGGAGAACTTTGCGGCATGAACCGGCCGGCGCCTTTGGGGTGGCTTCTGGCTGTTCTCCTTTGTCGACCCACTGCCGCTTCCTCACAGGGTTATCGTAGAGGACCCACTTCTCATCTCCAGTGATCATCGAGTTGAGAAAGTGAAGCCTCTTTTGGAAAGTGAGGAGAGAAGTGCAGGTGGTCACCCTCCTCGAGAGGTCATAAGCGGACAGTTCATGTGGGACCCATCGACCAAGCTTTGCTACCTTGCCGAGCTTTTCTAGTCCACGTGCAACCGTCGAATGATCATAGCTAAGCATGGTCGCCATTTCTCTGGTGGTGAGGTACGGGTCCTCCTCCACGGTGGAACGTAGTACTTCCAAATCCAACTCCATCGGCCGACCCGACCTCGGAGCATCTTCCGAGAAAAATATTCTTTCTTAATTTGGCGAACCAATTCTTGCATGTCATGTAAGAGATGACGTCCTCACCGTATGTATCCACCAGCTTGTATGGGCTTCCTTTGCATTCCAGCCGAAATCGTGGAGCAAAACCAAACAGTGGCGCAGGTACATTCTTGTCACAGTGGTAATTGTGCGACATTGTGTACTGCAAATGCAAGCTCGGTGAGTGATAGCTAGTGTAATGAAAGAGTATAATGTACACGTCACGCACACGTGATGACGTAATACCAACATCCATGCGAACGAAATAGGAGAGGATCAAACACGTGTATAAGAACTTATGCAACAACCTAATATGTATCGAAAAAAGAGCAAAATGGAGAGAAGTGGTACCAAAGTACTCCAACGATTCCCGCAATCACTGTTTCATGGTCGACGGATGGAGGAGTGGATAGTGCGGTGGGCTATCGAGAAGGGTTTTGCGGATTGGATCCTCTGCGCGCTTACTTCTTTGCATTTTTCGGATAGTTTTTGCACTTCCGTCTCCGTTGTGATCCTGCGTGCGTGATGATGTATATAACATGGATATATGCCATTAAAAGACCTCATTCTGTACACTTCAAGTTCACGAGTGGATCCCGAAACTCTTGCTGAAAACTGGGCTACGGGGATGACTGGATGCCCTACTCATGAGTACGACACTCATTCTTGACCACGGCAGCAACTTATCGCACGATTTGCTGCAATGCTTCTTGCCAACTGAAGTCGTTGTTAACCAGCACGCAGGGGCTGTTAAGCGCCATGCTAGCGTCAAATGGCCTCGGCGCATAAAATAAATGTCAGAATCGTAAAGGGGCTACCAATTCCTCCTGTATACGAACTTCCAGCAAAAAAATGTTCGGAGGTTTTGATGATAATGGACCAACCACTTGGTTAGGCAGTGACACCCGATCAGCGCACCCAGCGTAACTGGTTCCACTTTAACTTTCCAGGGTGTAGATATTGTGCAATACATATGCATGTCCCTTTTTAAATTTGTAGTTGTTAGTTATGAGAGGTATATACTAGTAAAGAGAATCAGAAGACCAACCATCATAGCTCGAACAGCTCGAGGAGAAAAATTCCGCCGAAAGCCTATATATAGATGTTATTATCGGCATTGATCACGGTTCTGACCTTTATAATTGGCGCTGGCGCCAATGTGGCTCTGAATACCCCTCCCCCTAAGTGCGGGTTGGGATGCTGCGAGAATCACTTGAGAAACTAAATGATAGTGTACTCATTGTGGGCCAAATAAAGTCCTTTTCACATTGCTTATTGCTTGATATTATAAAATCTATTGATGCCAATGTTGACGAAGGTCTCATTTGCTATGCCCACACTCAACCTGTAGAAATAGAAAAGAACTGGAAAGTGGTTCAATGTTTTCACCGCTCATGCTGCTCCTAACCACCTCCCTCGTAACTCCAGCTTCCCTCAGCTCTCCTCACCCTCCCCTCCCTCCCCGTGTCTGCTGTACCCCTCACCCTTTCCCCACCTCCCCCTGTCCATCTTCCCACAATCCGCTGGCTCTTTCCATATTCCTCGAACCTGCCCCTTCGTTATCCATCCGACCTACGTGCATCTTTCCCTCTCCACCCTACACTCCATCGCTCAACGCCCGTCCATCCCTACCCCCTTGCTATATCTTTTCCTCCAATCCTCCTCACATCCCACTTCTTCCTATCTTCCTCCTACCACCCCCCATCTCTCCTTCAATATCCCTCCTTCCCCCCTGCCCCCCTTCTCGCTCACCGCCTCTCCCTTTTCTCACATCGTCCTACTAGCCTATCACCGTACGCCTCCCTACATTCTCCTTACCCCGATTCGGCACTCCGTTCTCACTGTGCTTATTCACGCTACTTGCTTGCCCCTTCCTTTGCCTCACGCTCTCGAGCTTCTCCTTTATTATCTACATACTTTCGGCAAATCTTCTACTCCCCTCTATCCCCCTCTCTAGCCGGTAGCTCCCTGTCAGTCCACCCCCTTCCTGCCTCCTTACCTCAGCAACCCCCACATCCTCCCGTTCATACTTATACCATGAGACATCACTTCTCCGTCCCACCGCACCCAAAATCCACCTCACACCCCCCCTCCCGCCACCTTCTTCATCCCCTCGACCCCCCGCGATTTCTCCCTCCTGTATCTCTCATTCCTCTTCTCCCTCTCTTCCTCCCCGCATCCTCTCTCTCTCCCCCACTCTCCGCTCACTTCTCTCTTCTACTACTCAACACACTCTACGTGCTCCTTTCAGCCTTCACTCCCTTCTTTCACACTTCTAACCCTCATCCTCCTCTTTCGCGGTGCTTCTTACCCGGATCACCCAAGCAAACTTTTCACCCATTTTTTGACCTTCCCAGAAATGCATAGCAAAAACGAAACCCATTTTTGTGATCCTTATATGGACCCCTACAACATGCAACGAACCATTTCTGAAAAGCGCGCCACGATCTGAAAGACCTAACTTGTAAGAGAGATTCCAAATTCGAAGACACGCTAGAGATTGAAGGTACGCACAACTTGTCCATATTAAACTTCCACATTGGTGGTGCGCCCCTTTCTTCTGGAGAAGAAAGAGATGGTGGGAACCACAGTGATTGTGAGCCTTTTTCTTTCTCATTGTCGTGAAGAAAATATATTCAACACTATTTTCCCAGTGAAAGCCAATTTTTTAGTTGTGAACCTGGAACACCCGAAGGCGAATTCCAGATCAACACAAAGTTACTGCGTTCCGATACCACCAGTATCAATGCAGTAAGTGAATTTAAAAGCCTTGAAGTGGCAGATATCCAGATAGCAATTATTATAGATGGCGATGTCTACATGGGCAGTTTAGTTCGGCGCTGGTTAATCTCCAATGCTCGGATGTTGATCGACTGTGTTCGTCGTTGCGTTCTTCTTGTGAGTTCTCCATATCTCCAGTGGTGAGGGGTGTATTCGTGATTTTTCTGGAGATGATTGCCGGTGTCTCGTAGATTTCATTTTGGGTATTATTAGTCTAGCCACAAGGTGGGGGTGGGCTAAATCACGGCAGTCAATCAGGTGGTGTTTTACAGATCATGGCATCTGGACGTGAACTGTGTTACTGTATGATCAGTGGTATATCCATGTGCTATATCCTCACATTCTTCCTCGTTTCACAGCCTACAATTCCAACATGCGCTATTACAAGGGTGAGAATGTTTGCTTTCTTATTCTTCTACTTATTTGTAGTTTATTTCTTGTCGGTAATTAGGATAAAGCTGATAGAAATAATGCCATCCTTCGGGATGTGCCACGCAAGCGACGCCTAAGTCGAAGACAATTGAATGCGCATTTCGAGCGCGTGGAGTTCTTTCCAGCGCGAAGAGGGTCGTGTCAATCGCTGGCGAGGAGGGAGGGCGTATTCAGGTTGCTGGGAAGCAACTGCCTTGGCGAAGGAGTGAGTACGGAAGTGGAAGTTGTATAAAAGCTAGTAATTTTCTGTTTTTCACCGTTTCCCACTCTTCGGGGAGCAGAAATGCTTGAGTTTTCGCTCTCCTGTTAGCTCAGCGCTCCATTTCAAAAAATTGGGGAAAGAGGGAGTTTTCTACCTGTCACACAACGACTACAAACGATTTTCGGTATGGGATTTACATCCTCTAGAAAAATCCTGACAATCGGCGTGATGACCACTACAGGGTGCTGCTGCGGCTCAAAGGCCTGAAATGCGCTTCATCCGATTTCAATTTTGAAAGCGCCACCTGTCCCGCAAAGGTTGCTATTGCACCGCGCTAAACCCGCTATCTCATCTCTTATCCGCTAAACGAAGCATCTGACGATCTCCTTGTGGGAAAGTGGGATTATTATGATGGGAATCCTTTTTCGCCTCTACCTTCGTGCTGAGGCAAAAATCCTTGCTTCACATTGCGGCAACCCCAGTTTTGCATCAGTCCTTTGAAGGCGCGTCCCGTGATCAGAACGCTGGGTTGTGGGGCCCAAATACTGATAATGAGGAGATGGTTCACCGGCGACGAAGAATCGTTCAAACTGCCCAAAATTTAACCTGTTACAATCCGTGTTTGTAAGAGCATACAGCGAAGAGGGTGAGCTTAGGCGAATTTTGTTGGTATCTTAGCGATATCTACACTTTTCCTTCATCCTCTTAATCTCACCGTTTAGAAAGAAGAGAGCTAACAGAAAAACATTTACACCATCGAACTAGCCGTTAGAAATAAACATGGGGTGGGGTTTAGGGCAGTGTGGCGTCTACACATCATGTGAATAGAAAATGTGCCTCAAAACGTTTCTGCTCTGGTGGGATTTACGCTTTAATGTTACTGACGAGCACCTGCGTATCCACAGTCACACGTTGGACCATGTCGACAGTGTCCATGAAAGCTCATTGCACCATTATGAGTTTCGCCACCGCACCCCTGATCCTTTCATTCGAGCCTGAAGATCGAGTATGTGCCAAATTGTTTTACTTGCTTCTGTATTCATCCCTGTCCAACCCGAGAATTTGTCCTAGATTTCACAGCACAGCGGACGAAAGTGACCGACTTAGTAAGAATAGAAGAACTTGATAAGTAATCCTTTAAAAGTACAGCACATTCGCCCTGAATCGCTTGAACGTCTCCTAGTACGTACTGATTTCAGGTGTTGATGGGTCTGTCAATGTCAGCTATCTACGCGGCTATCATCACGAAGACGAATCGACTGGCACGGGTCTTCAAGCCAGACAGCGCTCAACGGCCGCGATTCATCACCCCCAGAGCACAAGTCAGTTATTTGTTGATTTTAGTTATGTAAGTATATACATCTTATTTCCCAAACTGTGAGACATTAGTACAAAGGGTCTCAGTTTCAGACACAGATGACGATCCGAAGATTTCATGGTATGAAGGGGCAAGGAGAGAGGAGAGAGGGAGAGAAAGCAGAAAGGGAGGAGGGAAGAGAGAGAGGAGGTTCTGAAACAAAAGGGTTTGGTTCGTTCTCGGTTCAGAGCCCAGCTTTCTTTGTTATGATCGAGTTCTACTGAACGTAATGGAGAGGGATTAGATTGCTGAACTAGCACTTTCGAAAGGTATGTAAAACTCAATCAGCAGGTGATTGGAACGCTTAAAAGCTCACTTCGCGGAGAACGGATAGGCGGTGATTAACAGCTACTAACCCTCCTTTCTTGGCTAGCTTTTCCTCTTCGCCATGTCACAAGGACGAGGACACTTATAACCAAGGCCCAATTATTTTGAGTCACCGATCTCCGTCCGATCTCCGTATCGTAAAAAGTCCCTCAAGTTATTCCACCTCAATTCGCATTCTAATTTATGGATCGAGAGTGGGATGTCAGCTTCCCTCTCTGCTATCATTGCCTGAGAACTATTCCCTCAGATACCATTCTTCCATCTAGGGATCCTTCAAGCGATATTCTTGAGGGGCTGATCGTTCTGCTCTGAGCGACGCACTCTACGCTTGGTTGTGTGGAGTAGGGCAGCACCTACCTTCGCCTACACGCCTCCCAATGAGAAAGGGATCTTTGCTCAGGCCGTGATTTCCGTTTACCGCGAATCAGCTTGAAGACTTGCTTAAAGCTGAGACCGGTGCGGAATAAGCCGAGTGCTTTGGCCTTGGTTTGGGCGCTGTCGGCAGGTCTGTTAGTTGTCTGCCTTTGCTGGATGGGTGTCGGAGACACTAAATCTTCTAGCCTTGTCACTTGTCGCGCGGTATCCTCTTCCGTGGTCCTAGTGACGCATTGTCATCACTTTTACTATCTACCTTCACCGTCTCTTTGTTGCACTTTGTATGGATCATGCTGTTCCTGGAGATGAGCGCCAGTAATTGGCTTCTTAACTAATTCTGTTATTTCTACATGTAGTTGCCACGCGTCAACGTTAATGAAACCCCTCTATCAGCGGCGAGAACTTTGACATATATATTTCGATAGACTTTTCGAAATTCAAAAATTATTTGTATTCCAATGACTTCTGCCCATTCCACAATTCCAGGTCGGCATATGCGCTTGCATTGTATCTGTGCAACTGATCGGCTCAATCATTTGGTTACTTGTCGATCCGCCCGGGACCAAAATTGTGTTTCCATCTCGAACGGAAGCTGTATTGACGTGCAAAGTGAGAGCGAATTTTCTTCGAATGCTTCATCAAATCTGCCTCCTTACTATCCTTTTTTTTCAGGCGACTGCCTCTCACTTGCTCGTCTCGTTGCTGTATAACCTGTTGCTAATTGTCGCTTGCACGGTGTATGCCTTCAAAACGCGGAAAATTCCGGAGAATTTCAACGAAACTCGACACATCGGTTTCACCATGTACAGCACTTGTATACTATGGCTGTCTTTCGGACCTATTTATTTCGCCACTCAAAATAATTTTCGAGTGAGTACTTGCACCTGCTACCTGAACTGACTCCGTATGTTTCAGCCGCGGGTCTGCCTTCTGGGCACACCATGGTTGATCCCAACGGGGGGGGGGGCTCGTATTTGACCGCGATGGAGGGGGGCTGTGTTTTTCCTTTGAGAGGAATTTGCGGCGTTGGGAAAAAACTTTTTCCGGTTGTTGACTTTTTGCGGTTTTCCCGTTTCACTGGTGTTATATACCCCTGCCTAATTGGCGGAACTGCCAAAGGTTTATACAACTGCTTCCACATATACATCTTTATACGACTGATTTACACAATAAGTGCAGCAATTTAAACAACGCGGTGGCGTCCCCTGTTTACCTTGCACTGGCTAGCACGTCCATGCTGCGGTGGTGCGACAAAAGTAGCGTTGAGTGATGTCACGCGCACAGCATTTGCACCAGAACCTAATTGATTTCACGCGTAGAGAACTCCAGCCAACCGAGCCAACTCGCTAGGACACGTGCCGCTCGCAGCAAGTTGGTTGTCTGAACTCGAACATTGTTCCTTCCACCAGATTGATATCACGCGCGCAAAATCGATCTGTTCAGAACCGAACTACCACAGGTCTTAAAATGCATGAGTAGCCAATTATTTTACGGTTTATTTTGTTAATATTTTCGTTTCAGATTCAAATCACATCACTTTGTATGTGCATTTCGTTATCGGGTACGGTGGCACTTGTGTGCTTTTTTGCTCCAAAGGTGAGTGTGGACTACTAAGGGCTCATTGCTTTGCGCTTTTCCATTTAGGATCCACTCCTTTTCTTGCAATTAGTACTCTTCAACTCACTATATTGCATGTTTGTCTACTTATTTGCTGATTCAGTTATTTCCATACTTACCATTTTAAGGTGTATATTGTATTATTCCAACCGTATAAGAATGTCAGAACGAGGCAATCGGCTGTCGGACGACTAGTGAATCAACAGATGCGGTTCATGAGGTGAGTTATCGAGAGCGTAATTCCCTTTAGAAACCCCTGTACAAAAGTTAATTATCAACCAATATTGGTGTCCATGTCATTGTTTTGTGTGCACGATCTAAACCGTACGACTGCACGAATCCGTGGAAGTGTTCGGCGTGACATGTGATCATGCTGTGACCTTGCCATAACCGAGTAAAAATGGGAACGGTTGTCTCACGAAGATTGACCACTTCATGCAATTTCTATAGGCAAAGGCTCGACAACCTGAGAACAAGCAAAAAAAATGCTAAAAGTAAAGTATACTGTACGCTTCATTGATTCTGACGCCTCACAGGTTTATGTGAGCGAAAAATTTTTAAAACCTTAGTTGACCTAAAGAATCTCCACAACACGAAACTATTACTGATGCTAAGGACACATTCCGCGATAAACGAATCGGTGGAGACCCATAATATGCGTGTGTTTCTTGATGGCGTTCCCATCATCTTCATCGCCTCAAAGGAAAGAGCATAGCAGTAATGATTGCACAGGGGCTCGAGTCTCCGCCCATGCGAACCATCGCGGAATGTGTCTTCAATTGAAAGCAATAGGGAAGGATGCGATAGACTACTTAGCCATATCGAGAGACCAGAGTCTAAGAACACGTCAAATAAAAAAGATTAGTAGACATTATGATATGATATCAAGCTGCAGAAAAAGGAGATGATACATCCGGTTCCCGTGCACGAACGCCCCCGGCGGTTGCACAGATGTCTGCCCGTTGTGCACGGTTTTTAACATTCCTTTTTTTTGCCCACATGACCTTCCCTTCCCTGCTCTTCGTATCCCATTGCAAGATTTATTTATTTTGACAGTTTATTTGTTTTTGTTTTCCCTTTTTGTTTGTTTTTCTCCATCCATCCCTCATGTGAAGTGATGTTTTCAGTCAATTGACGTGCAATCAAGACGGATCTCCTACCTACAAACCTATCATGTCAACCTCATCCAATCCCTCATATCGACCCGGATGTGGGTGGTTTTGTCATGACAAACTTTTCCATGCATTTCTATCCCACCCCTTGTCTCTCGGTTCACTAACCAATCGATAAATATGCCTTTGCTTGGCATGAACTTGGTACAGTATTGATTGGTTGGAGAAGCGTGCAGTACTTTGCGGTGACGTTGTGCAGTGCCCTGAGGTGATTCATCGATTTTCAGCCGAGGAGAATTCGCGAGGCAGTACGCAAGCATCAACGATACACCCGCTCCCTCCCCTTCCATGTATGGAGAAGCTTAGCGAGAACAATTGTGTACCCGTGAAAACGGAGATCGGTAAGAATGGACGGCTTTTTGGTTACTTGTTTGTTGTGTCCCATATATAGCGCATGATACCTGAACCCTTCTTTGTTATTCCTTGCATCCTCCAATCGTGCGCAATTTTTTTGTTATTCCTTGCATCCTCCAATCGTGCGCAATTTTTGGGACACATCTCTAAGTTCTCTCGGGATCATTCATTAGGCTCAAATTAGATCCCGTAGGACCATTTCGTCTATTTCAGGCAAGAAGCACTCTCTTCCGGAAACCACCGAGAACAACTGTCCGGATTTACTAGCGGCGAACGATGTCCGCCGAAGACGTCCTGCGAGTCTATACACAACAATGCCGGACGTTGTTCGACCGCTTCCGATTACGGTGAAAGTGCCTCCAGGAGCGACTGAGTGCGACTCCCAAGTGGCACTCATTCTTGAAGAGATCGCCACCGATCCTCATGTCACATTCCTCTAGCTCACATCGGAGCCATCACTCTCTTTTCTCTTGACGTTGAGCTTCCTACTTCGGCCGATAGGGCCACAAACCTCTATTCAGAAACGGGACATCTTAGAGAGAACTTGAGCAGTCTATTGGGAAATCCGGGCGAAAAGAGGCGAAGCTGGCCCATGAAGTGCCGCGCTTATCACCTTCTTAATTACTAGTTTTATGGAATGGAACCATTTCTCGTCACTATGCGTCGTCGGTACTTGCGTAGCGGGAGTAATTAAACCCTAATCTCTCATCGGTTCGCTCATTTCTTCTGATACAGCTTGAAGTGGATGGTGGCGCGCCATTGAACAAGACCTCCAAGGTTATAGGTCTCCGCCCAATCGACTATCGCGGAACGAGCTTCCTATAATTCTCCCAAATTCCTTGATAACTGACTAGATTCCCCAGTTTTCCATATAGACATTGGTTTTTTATGTGAGCTTCTTCTTGGTAAGAAGATGTCTTATCGACAATCTATCTCAGATTCTATCTAGAACACTTAGCAAATATTGACGGGTGTGGTGTCGCTCAAATTGATGACCAATAATAACCGATCTGTTAAATAATGAAATTATCTCTATCTATCGGTTCCTATCCAGGGTTGTCCATTATGTTATCAATAGTATCGTTCAGAAAGCAACTCAAATCGGTATCCTAAAATGACACCTAGCTATGAGCGCTGTGGTCCCTGGGAGCGAAACCCTCTCGAGCCTGGCAATTTGAATTTCTAGAAATAGATGCAGACCATCTACGGGAAGCAGTGTTAGTTGTAGCAGAGGTCCTTGACCCCTCATGGGTTAAGAGATGATGTTCCAATTAAAATAGACTAGATAGATCCAAGTAGACTCAGTTGTTTTTTGTCAAAAATGCCAAACGCGTCATTGACGTGTTATGTGACGTCAGAGACACGTCACCCAGCTCCAGTCAAGTGACATAAAGGACCGCCTGCCTGCGCAACATCAACACCCTCTTTTGTCAAATTCCGAGGGACCAACGCAAGCAAGAACACCCCCCCCCTCCCTTCACCACTTTGAGTTGCTGAGCTGTTCAAATTTCCTTTCCATAGATTATAGTCGCCTTTGCTATAGGAGGCGTGTTTGTCTCAAAAATCACTTTCCAGTCGATACTCTGGTCAATAGAATCCGGTGCTCAGCGAGCTTTATCACCTATACATACAATAAGTATTCTATTTTTGTACATCGTATGTACCTCATGATGTTCATTACACAGGTGTCTCAAATCCTTCATATCTCCCTCCTCCAGACTCCATTCTCTTTGTGAATCTGACCACGTCATTCTTCATTGTATTATTTTATCACACTTCCCGTGAATACGCGCATTCGAGTGAATTTGGTGCTGCCAAAATAAATTATTTTGACTCAGTATCCCTTGTGGAGACTGTGGATTAAAGCTGTTTTATTATGATAACTGCTGTTCAACGCCGTAATTCGCGCTGCGAAAGTTATCACAAGAATGATGACTTATGGTCAAAAGAAGAACTCGGATTTCGGCATAAAAGCCGCCAAGCTGTGAGAGTAAACTCGGAGCAATGGCGAAACGGATAGCGCACTTCAACTGGAAAACGTCAAGTGTGGGTTCAAGTTCCGCTCAGGGTCAACATTTCTGCCCATAACTCGGCATTCCTGCGATCACTGTGAATAGAACTGTCCCCCCCCCACACACACACACGCAATTCACAGTGCAGTTCAAGCTGGTCGTGTGTGGAGTCCGTTCTAGCATTGTGCCCTCCTCATTGGTGCACTCTCACTTCTTAAAAGACGAAGAAAAAGGGGCGTCAGTAGGGAGCCACAAGAGGTCGTAGTAAGCCTGATTCCGTTCACAAGGCTAGAGTGAACTTGTTTTCAACCCCCGAGAGCAACATTTATTAATGATACGAAGTTCAACTTCGGGTTTTTTCATCTGAATACAGTCAGGTTTTCATGCTGAATACAGTACTAATACAGTCTTGTTCGCTGCATATGAAGGGGCGTGTCAGTGAGGCTGAGTTTGTCGCGCCACCTGCTCGTTCTCCACCAATCGTTGAAGCGGGTGAGCGACAACTGGTGTGAAACGAATGATAAACGATATGATACGCACTTGTCGTTTGCTCGCTTTACAACGGGTAGAAAACGGGGTTGGCAAACCTACCCCCACTTATATGCCCCGACATCCGCAGCGAAGGAAAACTGTAAGGAAATCAGAGAACTCAAAGATGGGTTGCGCAAGCGGAGAGAGTTGTCGAGGTTGGAAGAGTAGACAGTCTGTACAAAGCAGGCTATCACTGGAAGTTTTCCTCCATCATTCATTTTCTTACAGTGGTGGTGATGTAGCTGGAAGTGATGCGCTTATCACGCGTTGGTCCGGATGGACGAACTCCAGGGCCAATCAAGCCAGAGAAACCTTGGACGAACTCTCGGCGATGAGATGAATTTCTTTTTTTAGAACTCGATTTCAATCACACCTTCCCGGTTCATGCCCATCTCGCACCATGTCATGAGGCGGTCGTCGGCACGGGAGACGCGATTCGCTGCACTCGTCTAACCGTGACTAAGACCGTGATCAAGTGCGTGTGCCATTTGGTATGCAGGTCCACGCTCGCAAAAAGTGTACTGTCACTCAAAAGGGCAAGATGAACAGACACAGACGACTGACCCTTCGAGCTTTGTAATTTCAAACCTGTAAGACACCAACTTACGCACTGAATTACGTGCATAATTTCTGCTGTCTGCAGCGACGTAAGACGAGCTCATGTTATCGTCGCACAGAATGGTGGCTTGATGACTCTTTCGCGAGCTCACAAATGTTCTGCTCTCCCGTGATACCGTTCTTGAAAACAAGCAGGCTGTGGCAGTTTAGCATGCAAGGTAAGATGTGTTTCGGCGCTGCTTGAATGCCAAGAACTGTGTTCGTGCAAGAGCTCGTCGTCCATTGCTTAGCGTAATCCTAAGTTCGTATAGAGAGTTTTCGAGTGCTATTTTTGCTATTTTCTGTGAAGGAACTTGTTGCAGTGCCTTCCTTTTTATATGTTGTTGTAACGTCTTTTAAAAATCTGCTTTGACGAGGTTCGTTGGAAGGCTTTGTATTGGCTGACGTTCGGCGGGCTTACCGCCCTTTTGTCGGAGCCCGGAAAGGGTCAGCCGAATTCATGATATCCGAACTAGCATCAAACGCACGCCTCACCCTTTCGACCCCACTAAGTCCAGCACGTATACGAGTGAAACACCTAACGCACCTCAACCGGATCCACCGGATGAAACCAAGAGCTTCCCGGTGATGGAAGCTTTCAAACTGAGACTATCTAGAGCCTTAAAATGCTAATCTTAGAAGAGAGCTCTCGTGTGATTGATAAGCATTATCCCCTCTGTTTTGTTCTTGGATTCCTGACCTGAATCCAGAATGCTTCAAGATTTTTTCGCGCGAAAAGCTGGTCTTCGCGCTCTGAAAATCTCTACCGTGACTCCAAAATCGTCTCCGTTGTTGTCTTGTCTTGCTTTTTGTTTCCTTTTTCTTCAAGTGTTGAACAGGATTTAGTGCTGTATGATGCAAAGAAACGATCTATGAACCAGGGCTAGCACGGAGGCCAGCAATTGTAGGCAGCGTTCATACTTCGCGACAGCAGCGGCGATCGCGGCGACCTCGGCGATCGCCGCGATCGTCGGTACATGGCAGAGCGCGCCCCAACGCTATTACTTGGACCGCTCCGAAGGCTTTTAGGGAGAAGCGACTCAATTTCATGCTTTTTTCCTTTAACTGCAATTTTCTTAGGTACTGAAGCTTGGTTTGACACAAAGAAAGGTGAACCCAACTTAATGGCTTTTGTTTTCTATTTTCTTTCTTGATTCAGGATAGAAATGAGCAAAAAGCGTGAGAGCTTCATTTAGGGTAGGTTTTTATTGTTTCTTTTTTCATTCGAGCTTATACATGAGGTTATAAAGTTTTCACTGTTGATGTTGCGTAAAATGATCAGTGTTTTGGTTCCTAGGTGAGTTTCTTTCTGTTTCTTTTTTTTTCTTCGTTGTTTGAACTCGACTTGTTAACTATAAATGTTTCGTAAGTCGGAACAGTTCAGACGATAGGATCTTCTAAGGCGCTTTCATACAATATGATGAAACAATAAAAAAAAGAAACAAAAGAAGCTCACCCAGGAAATGGAGTTGGCCTTATCCCGACCTAAAAAGAAGTGAAACCTCCTTACCTCATATTCCAGATCCGCTTATGTAGAAAGTCGTAAGTTATCAGTTAGTAGC
>MU933647.1:8906-21687 GCA_036418165.1 Cooperia oncophora
TAGCGCGTAGTCAGCGAAAGAGACGTAATAGTTGAGCTCCTTATTGCGGCACTTTTCCTAGGTCTGGCTTCAAGTAATTTGACATGACACTGCTGCAGTATATCGAGTCAACTAGCCAGGAAACATCTGCTAGTTTGTGCGCGTCGCTGTAACGTGCAACTAATGTCTCATACTTTCCTTTCTGCTTTTTTACCGCGTCTCACAGAACCTGAAGTGGTATAAGTTGGACAGAAAAGTTGTTTTTGGGCAGGATAGCCACGCAAAGGTGTTCAACCCGTACTTCTTGATGTCATTTGCGGCTCAGCATAGGGCTGTAAATGTTCGATTGTCCTCAGCGAGGTTATCAACCAATTTGTAGTGGCATTTACGAGCGGCGGTTGATTGTCGACCGTACATCGGTGCATTGTCGGTCGGATAATAATGTCGCATTGTGGCGCCGCAGTTTTACGACAGACATCTATCACTTTCTGTCAAAGCGTATCGTCGTTACATCGCCGGCACATCGAGAACGACCTGAAGAAGAAACTTGAGGAATTCCTGTGAAAACTGTACTAGGGAACTGATGTAGACATGCAGCTGGAATGGGAGCGCATATAAAGTCATCGAGTGGGTAGATATCCATTGTAAATTCGGGAATGGCGAAATGAATATGATATTAGTTGGACTCAAAGCCGGCTAACAGGTAGTTTCTCAACAGATATGTTATCAAATGTCGGCTGTAAACCTGAGGTGCCAGCACAGAGTCTTACCATTAGGTATTGAGAGCATTCCTAGAAAGGGTCCCAGAAACACGTTAGAGATATGAGCCCCTACTTAAGCCCGCTATTGTGTTTATGAATAAGCCATTCTCATGGTGTCCTTCTGTGGGTGTCTTTGTACATGCTGGCGAACTATACAAAAGCTTGTGTCAGCCCAAAATTTGTACAGGTAAAAAATTACACGACGATGCTAGATTCTGAAGGAAGTCTTGATTGACCCTTATGCAATCTCGAGTCTTCCTCGCGTAAAACGGTATGGTGTGGGCTATCTTGGTTACCCACCTCTTCTCAGTTGACGCCATCAAGGACTATTTGGTCATCTTTCTAAAGACTTTCGTCACGGAGTTGGTAGCGTTCTGGCGGTTTGTATATTCGAACCTAAGGTCTCTTATCTCACTGTTGGTGACAGTACATATTACAGTGCGATTACAGGAATGCTTCAGCTTTACTCTTTACAGTGGCTGAGGAGTATTCCATAGAAATGTCGGCACTATTCAACTATTACTACCCCAGTTTTGCGGAAACAGGCCGGATCTTTTTTTACGGGGCAGATTTGGCTGAAAGTTGGGTTCTAGGGGTAATTCGACCTCCTGAACACGAATATCACATCCACTTGGCCTGAAAGTGCCTGGCGCCCGCGCCACAGGCGCCAGTGATTTAGGGCATTTTGGCGCCGGCGCCTGTGGCGCGGGCGCCGAGCGGTTTCAGGCCGAGCGGATGTGATATTCGTGGAGGTCGAACTACCCCTGGGCACAAGTTTTTAGCGGATTTGGTGATCTGGGGTACTTTAGGCAGTTTCGGAGGAGCGGATGTGATATTCGTGTTCAGGAGGTCGAATTACCCCTAGAACCCAACTTTCAGCCAAATCTGCCCCCGTAGAAAAAAGTCGATCAAGATCCGGCCCGGTTCGGAAAATTGGGGTAGTAATAGCTTGAACAGTGCCGAAATGTCTTTTAGTTTATATGAGCAGAACAGCTGCATTTGATCCCGATGATGCCCATTATGTTAGCTGCCCTTTCTCCTCTGGTCCCCTAATACTTCTTTAGCACACCGGAGGATCGCATCTCCTGCGCCGGTCCAAGTGTCCTGGATACTCCAGTACCCTCCCTCTGAGCGCATCCTTCTCCACTTGGCGTAACTTCCACCACCGCATCCTCTTTTCAGTTCTTACCCTCGTCTTAGTGGGGAGATCTAGGGCAATGCCTGCCGGGGGGGGGGGGGGGTGTCTGTGTTGAGGGCCCAGCTTTTCACCAGGCAGCAAGCACGTATTCAGCAGCATTATCGAAGCACTCTTATTCAAAAATTCATTCCACAGAGATTCCGTTGGTTCCTCAGAAGATGTCGCGCGTTTGGGAGCCGATCCTCGACACGGCTGTTAACCAAGCCAGCCAAACCATCTATTTATTCTCTGGGACAGTGAATTTGTACCATATTCGTCTGTTGGAAGAATGCACTGATTCATTCATCGGCTGGTCCCTACATATATAGGCCATATGGTGTTCAATACAATTTGAATGGACGTAGAATGCGTGCCACATCCCTGAAGCAATCAATCAACAGTAAACGGTTTAGAAACGGTTTATCCGCTCTCAAGGATGAACCGCATTACCATGGATAGGCACTTTGCCGATCCAGTCGTAGAAGTTCCTTACCTTTGCTCCATTTGCTTATGATATCGAATTGTTTTTCCGCAGATCTCGCTTCAAAGCTTAAAGCGTGGGATAGCTGGACTGTTGTACTTTCTGACGAGTTGTCTCCATCACATGCATGAGGTAGACAGGCTTTAGGACCACGCGGCATCGCGTTCGTCAAATATAGATCCCACGTGCTTGCGATTGTAAGAAGTATGTTCGCGATGGTGTCCCAGTTATTGCTCCAGTTAATTAGATAGCGTCCGCTTCATTTTTCAATCATGCTCACCCTAGTAGAATCTGAGCACTCCTGACGGTTAGATAACGTTCCATTCGTATTAGGTGTCCCACAGGTTCTGACCTTTTTTCGAATCTGTTTCAGATCTCTCCGCTGCTTTTTCGAGATATAGTTATGTGGTGTATGGGAAGCGTGTTGAGTAAGCAACCCACAGTTCCCTTCCTCGCAGTCGCTGTTCTCATATCCAAAACGGTAGACGAAATTCATCACTTTTCGTCACACTTCGCTGTATGAATCTCCACCAGGCCACAACGTGCTTGGAACCCCACTCGGCCTAAACTCCTGATGCTACCTTCCATAGTACGGCGTTGGAATGGCCCGATCGCTTTCGCTTAAGTGACTTCTACTTGGGAGACAAACCTCGTCCAGGGAGGCCATCTGCCTTGGATTTGGACCTACTGCGTTCCCTGATTGAGACCATTTAGCACGAATCTGCTCGCTATGTAGTCCTTACACCTGACTGTTCCGAAAGCCTAAATGACCTCATTCTCTCAAAACGTATTGAAACTCGGTCAAAATTTTCTCATGAGTTGACCGATACTCAAGGGGAGCGTATGTGGGTTCTGTCTACAACTTCTCTCCCGCTCCCGCCATACGGACTGGTTGAACAACTTTTTAACTGGTTTTAAACAGTGTGCTTGGAAGCTCTTGACTTGTTTAACACCTTTATTGGCAAGCTTTCGGCATATAATGCCTTCGTCAGGCCTTAAATTACAATTTCAAACATATAACAGCTACAACGAACATCGAAATCGTTACATACATACCAGCGCTGAGGGGGGACGGACCTATCGGCGGGGTAGGTCCGGACGTTGTAACTGGATATGGAGCAAGTGTCCCTAGGTGAACCCCTCCCGTCCGCGCCGGTGGCTAGATCCCCCAGAAAGGACGGAACTGGTCGTGCAATCCTGTCAGTCCAGTAGGGCAGTGATACTGTGTGTAGGTTTATCGCCGGGAATTTCTTCCTCTCAACGGTGTAGTGACCAGCGAGTCCTATTGTAATTAACTGCGAAGGGGAAATGAAAATCCCCGCCATTTGGTCCCACGACCCAGCATAGTGCCTGTTCCACCACAGCTCAAGATTACACATTTAGAAAAAGAACTGCACGAGATCCTGAAGTGTTGGAGAATTCCACCACAGTATCCGGTAGCCCTGACTCAGCTCCTGGCTGCTATCTGAACTAAACTCTCAGCGGCCATCTTCTGAATAAGAAATGCGCTTTTCAAAAGCACCTCAAAAATGACCCAGCTGCCTTTCTCGGCATGGAACCGAAAAGTATCTGGAGGCAAGGTACACTCGAAATCCCTGATATGGGGCGGGCGTGGCTGCGTATCTGAACTAAACGTGGCGGTGGCTCTGCATCGGTGAGAATTTTCAGTTTAACACAATTGTGGTCACGTCTCTGTCCAGCCCGAACAAAATGACGGGGACACTTTTTCCTGTGAATCAGCAGTGAATCTGCTTGTAAGCGCCATGTCTGCGAGAGAGAAGTTGTTTTGTTCGGCCGTGCCTCTCGGTATGGAACTATGCGCGATCCTGCTTTCAAATCAGTCTGTTGCTCGAACCGACAGACTGAGCACGTCAAGAGTTTGCTGCACATCGCTGCACGATGCCCCGCACGCGCGGCATACGAATGTCTTGTCCCCAATTCACGGCTGGCAGCTCCTGCGCTCGAAAGCATTTCGTTACGCAAATCATCACCTCAAAGCAGGACCTTTTCATAAACCATTAATCTACTAAGACTACATGCCTTTCAATGGTATATTCACCATGGCTTATTGGCACCCACACGACCCAGCCGGCGCAATTCGGCGACACGGGGAGACAATTTGCACTTTTGCTACTTCCCATTCGACGTGGGGAGCCGTCAAATGGGAGCCCGTGGAAGCTTTGATTAAACCGGCAAAAATAACAGCCAAGAGGCGCAGTTTGGCAACGGGGGGCATTTTTGCATGTTCGTTGCTTCACTAAATCCGGTTTTCAAGTGTCACTCTGGTGAAACCTGTGAACTCTTATGGAGGTGGAGCAAGTTCGTCAAGCCATCTTGGTAAAACTGTTAAATCGGCTAAGAGGCTGTCTAGCGTGTCGTCCACAATGTCGATGGGAATATCAAGAGTTGCAAAATGCCCCACGTCGCCGAACAGCACCCAGGGCCAAACATTGCAAGAGACACGCTGTCATTTCTTGAAAAGCAAAGAAATACGGTACAGAGTCCCTATGGGGCTCACGAGCTTGTTTCAAGCTTCACAAGAAGGGCACAGGTTTACACCATATAAACTTGTAAACCGAAGAATACTTGAAGCGCAAAAGTGCCAAAATATCCCCGCGCTTGTCTTGCTATGTCGGCAGCAAATCGATTAAATAGAAACTTTTGAGCAGTAAGGGCACGGACTAGAATTCACAGTAATATTAGGGTATGGCTAGTAAGTAATTGGCCGTTTTTTTGAAAAATTTGTTCGAAAAGTGAAAAGTTTTGCAAGCAAGTTATATATCATCTGATAGGAAACTTCTCGTAGTATAAGAATATCAAAAAGCTTTGGTTGAGGATATAGTTTTGTGAATTTTTTAGTCGTTGAAGTTGGAAGTGAAGTCGGCGAAAATTAGCATCTTCGACAACTGCCTCTATTTAGAAATTTTCATGCTAATAGTTGAATTAATTGAATTTGAATTTGATATTCTAATACTACGAGAAGTTTGCTATTAAACGATATTAAGCTTGCTTGCAAAACTTTTCACTTTTGAAACAAATTTTTCAATTGAAAAACGGCCATTACTTATTAGCCAGCCCACTAGCAGTGGGCTGGCTAGCAGTGTAAGCAGCTTAATATCCTATTAATAGCAAACTTCTACGCGTAGTGATTAAGAATATCAAATTCAAGAATTTCAATTATTCAACTATTAGCATGAAATTTCAGGTTGTGAACAGCATGAGCCTGCCAATATCGCGGTTGAGGTGTGAGGTTGCCAACTTTGAAATTCTTGAAATTAGTTCCAAAGCGTCCTATTGAGATTCCCTTGCTGAGACTTCTACCTCAACCTTTTCCGAATGTATGGAGCAGCTTAAGCGATTTTAGCACTTCGAGTAGACGTAAATAGAGGCAGTTGTCGAAGATGCTAATTTTCGCCGACTTCACTTCCAACTTCAACGACTAAAAAATTCACAAAAACTATATCCTCAACCAAAGCTTTTTTGATATTCTTATACTACGAGAAGTTTCCTATCAGATGATATATAACTTGCTTGCAAAACGTTTCACTTTTCGAACAAATTTTTCAATTGAAAAAAACGGCCATTACTTATTAGCCAACCTAATATAATCGAACCTTTTGCAGATCCCTAATTCCCTGGCATTCTTTTGTTTAAGAAGGGATGATTTGTGCTTCCCCAATGAGATGCGTATTAAGTGGTTACGCAGATGCGACGTATTTCATAGAACATATTAAGATCATCTCTCCTGCGCCACACATCTAGCGAATCAAGGACCGATTCTCATCAACAAGTTTTCATCCTCTTAGCGTCTACCTCCTTCTTATCCTCCTAAAGCTGTCAATGAAGCGAAGCATTCGCTTTCTGCTATAGATTTCACTTAGCGGTTTACTATAGACTATATGAATAGAGTAGTCCAGATGGTGTAATGGATAAGCATCATACTGGGTAAATATGAGCGCGGGTTTGAGTCCCGCCCGAGACCGAAGGCGTTGTCCGTACCCAATATCTTCAGGGTATCGTTAGCATAGGGCCAGGCGGCGAAAAGCAGATGTACTCGAAAATGATGAGTAAAAAACGTGATAATTGTTCCATATTTTTGATTTCATATATGTTTAGATGTCACTTCAACGCTTGGCGCGATATCCACGAAGGTCGCGCGGCCTGTTGGCAATTCGACAGCCGAGAGTCCCAGGTGTTGCTGGTGTATTGCGAAGACCAAGCACTTCTGGTGAGTCTTTATAGCACTTTTGAAATGACTTATAATAAACTTCCGTTTCTACAGTGGTCATACGGGCACTTGATTAGGCAACCAAAGGGTCGCGACGCGGCTGTGGCGCGTCACGACCGCGGCGATCAGCTGTTTCCAGCCTGGTTTAGCCATTGTTCCACCAGGGCACAGCATTCGATGGGGATTTTGGTCGAGCTTTTACGACCCCCCCCCTTTTTTCAGGGGCTGGTACGACCCCCCCCCCATGCTCGTACGATGGCTGACATGGCTGACTGTGGTTGTGGTTTATACTCGGCGAAAAAGTTGTCGAGCGGGGGGGGGTATGTAGTAAGCAGTGCGACGTACATACTAGCTATAACACAGTAAATTCATAAAAATCCATCAAGTGAACCACATAATTCCTAGCCAGAAATACGACCCCCCTCCCCACAACGACCAAATTACGACCCCCCCCCTCCAAAACGTCCGCAAGGAGGGAAAAATCAACTATAAAAATAAATTTTTCCCAGCCCAAATACGACCCCCCCCCTTTTGACGGCCAAATACGACCCCCCCCCATAGGGAATCCCCAACCAATGCTGTGCCCTGTTGTTCACTGTCTGTGACCCTTACGAAACGGCGGTTGGGTGGAAAGCAAAGAACAGGTATTGATCGGAGAATCGCCAACCGCCCAACCGCCCAAGCGCCGCGGTTTGGCGGTGGGCAATAGATGCATATCGATTTCGCTGGCGAAAAACGCCAGGGCGGTTGAGCTAGCGTTCCGCGAAGGCGAAAGACGCCGCGTTCGACGAAATGCCCGCAGGGCACAGCATTCGATGGGGATTTTGGTCCCCCAACAATGAGCAACGACCCCCCTCCAAAACGTCCGCAAAGCGAGAAAAATCAACTATAAAAATAAATTTTTCCCAGCCCAAATACGACCCCCCTTTTGGCGGCCTCATACGACCCCCCCCCATAGGGAATCCCCATCGAACGCTGCGCCCTGAATGCCCGTCGATGGGTGTGTGTCAGGACTCACCGCCGCGCTCGAAACTAGGTCGCCGCGCTGGGAAGTGGGTCACCGCGCGCGGCGATTACATGCTTTAACATGTTTGCATGTTTGAACATGTTTACCTGTTTGGACATGTTCTTGGCAGATGGAAGATGAGGACAAGAAAGAACGCTCCAAGCAAACTGCGATAGGGTCATATCGATCGGAAGTTGGCAAAATGCCAGGCCACGTGACCAGGTCGCCGGGCGCGGTGACCCACTTCCCAGTGCGGCGACCTAGTTTCGAGCGCAGTGGTCAGTCCTGGCACACATCCCCGTCGATTCGTATCAAAACCCTTTCGCCCAACCGCCGGACTCTTCGCCCAACCGCCAATCGATACATATCGAAAGTTTTTCGCCAAAGCGTTTCTTCCTAGTTTGAGGTTAGTTGTTCCTTGTCTTCACAAAGTAGCTTACGATTGAGATTTCTCTAATTTTGCGAACACCTAAACAATTAAGCAAATGCCTGAAAAATCGCAGAAACATTTCATTTCAAAAAAGAAAGAATCCGCGTCCTAATAAACTTCACAAAGGCAGCTTATTTCCAAAAAAAAAATAGGAAATACGGTGAAATTAGAAAGAAATAGCTAAACCAGGCTGGAAACAGTTGATCGCCGCGGTCGTGACGAGCCGCAGCCGCTTCGCGACCCTTTTGGCCGCCTAATCAACTGCCCGGATGACGACTGTACGTGTAGAAATACGAGTACCTTTTGTACTCGCTCAAGAAATTCAACACGTGAGCTTTATGAATGCAGATTTTCTGTTAAATGTGCTACACCGCACTCTGGCCCCACAGAATAGGTTCGAACTGTAAGGGCATTTTTTTCAAAATATCACCCAAACAGGAGGCGGAGGTGGTGTAGTGGCGAGTGACATGCTTACCATTTGCGCGGTCCGAGATTCAAATCCCCGATCGGCACTCGTTCAGGGCAATCAAGCCCTCTTTCCGGAGATGGTAAATGGGTACCAGATTCGTCTGGGAGGATAAAACACTGACTTGTACATCGGCTGGCCCGCAAGTCATTGTATAGGCCACATCGCATTCAATAAGCCACTGCGATCCTGAATGGAAGTAGTATGTGTGCCGCCAAAGGGATAAATCAACGGCAAAACCTCATCCCATTATCCTTTACCCTTCATTTTTCATACGGCCTTGTTCATTGCGGATGATGGGGCGTGTTAGTGAGGCTGGATTTGTCGCACCGTCAACCCGTTCTTCACCTGCAGTTGAAGCAGGTAACCACATCTGGCGGGAACTACTGACACGAACAGTGAGATACAGGCTTATCACTCACCGAAAGAAAAAGAGGAGAAAAACGGGCTGGCGGTCTTCCAAACCCATCCCTTGTGACACGCCCCATCATCCAAAGCGAACAAGACATTGCGCCATGGACGGTAGTCCTATGCAGGTTCAGCAGCCCATTACGTTATGCAGCTTCAGCTTTGACCCGCGTCAACGCGCTATAAGGCGCTCTAACGTGCGTCGCGCCCTAATGCACTGTAAGTGGAAGTTTTTTTAAAGACAGACGCTCCAAGAAAGGCACTGATACATCTGGCTCCGCGCAAACAACTGGATCAGGCCTTGTCTTAATGAAAGTTATTCTCCTTTGATGCTCTCAAAATATGACAGGTGACACCTACTAGCCAAGCCAAAGGGCAGAAACAGAATAAATTGGGCAATTTAGTCTTTATAACTGTGCTACTATCCTTTTCCCTCACACCGCAAAGTGTGAACACTATCAAAACATAAGAGGCCGGCGCATTGATCGAGAATCGATCGGCTTCAGTCATCCGCGCTTGCGTTTGCGTCTACAGCTTTGGAGCGCTGTTGCAATGTAGCGCATCGTCGCGCGTTACAGCGCGTCCGCGTTCGCGCACCGCAAAGTGTGAACGCTACCTTATAGTTGGTATCGTCGCGATCTGGTGGGGCGGTGTCGGAAGGCGTGGAATGAGCCTACCTGCAACTGCCCTACTCTACCCCTAGTGGGTGGTTAAGGTGGAAAGTAACCAATGGGAGGAAACGCCACGAATAGACCCATTCCGCGTCCCCTAACACCGCCCCTCGTGATCGCGGTGATATCGACTGTACATTTTAGGCATGCCACACGTAAATGAGGGAAGAACACCAGAGTGGCTGGAGTATTTCTAACAAAATGTGAAAACCCCTCGATACAGAAATGAATTGATTTGCCCACGTCGCTAAAACTGCTTCCTCTTAGCATTAGCGTAAGAAAGCCTTATGTACTCAGCGCTAAATGCCTCCACTGTAAAAACTCGAAGAAAATGCTTCAAGATAAAATGCATATGTCGTAAGACGCGATTTTTTCGATGTATCACGAGACATCGAAGAAATTGCCTCCTACTCACTTCCTTGTTTTGTTATGTATGAGTCATCATGCGGCGTCTTGTTCTTATTATGCTCTTACAGCAAGATGTCAGACCGAAATTACGAAGCTAATTTGGAGTGATGCCGCATAGTAGCGATTATGGAGGGCAAAATTGGTTATAAATGATAAATTGCAATTTATTTTTGCTTCTATCCTTTGTGCTTGGTAGCAAGTGGGACATCACTGTCTAATTTGGAGGTAGCAAGGGGTAATGAGTTCACTTCGTAGACAAGGCTGCGCTATGTTGTTTGTGCAGAGTCAGTGTGCCTTTGGCTCTCTTGGAAATCTTCGCTTGGAAAAATTGAAGGAAGGTGGGGCTGAATAAGTGGTTGTCAACGATAGTTGACCCGCCAGTGAGGCAGCGGAAGTGTGTTCCTACATTACAAGTAGGGAACTTGGTTCAGTTATACGAGGTTTGCTGAGACTGCATAATATAGTTTTCTTCGAAGTCTTTATCTATTCGGTCGGAATTTAGATATTTTTTTGGCAGCATGATTCTTTAGGCGTACTGTTATTTCAAGCAGTGGGTTGGAAGCGAAGGGTCGTACATGTGAGTATAAACGAAAGGTTATGGTGCGTATGAAAAAAAAACTGTTGCTTCATAAAATATTTCAAAAATGAAACGAAAATATTATCTAGAGCAGAATCACACTTTGGAAGCATCAAAGTTCTTGTTTAACTCACTGGAATGAAGAAATGGTGCACTGGAATAAAAGTATAGAAAAGATACAAATTAAAGATATTTATGCTAATTAATTGCACAACGAGGGATCGTACTCTCATCCGAGGCATTTTGTGAGAGTAGCACCTTTTGGATTCATTAGTGGGTTTACTGTCTTTTAGATCGTTCACATCGATCACATCCCCACTCCTCATCACCTTCCGATCGCTCAGCGTCATTGAGGATTGTGTGGGAGGGCCAGCAAGACTGGGAGGAGAGTTAGCCTTGCAGGTGTCCATCAGTTTCGCAGTACTTTTAGTTTTTCATCTATTTGGGTTCCTTTCTTGGTTAGAATGTTAGCACTGTTTCTATTTTACTTTCCCCTAAGGTTTTTTCGCACAGATTTTCATCAGTGAAGTTTTCAGAGGCGCATATCAGTCAGTGGCGTTGGCATCTGAAGATCCTTCGGCCAAGAAGTCGAGTTCACGTGTTGGGATGAGCAGCGTTTTGACGAGTGTTATGAGGAATAATATATCAACCATGTGATTTTTCTCAGTCTTCAGAAGCGTAAAACGAACATCAGTATTTTCAAGAATAAAGTGTAAGGGTGTAAGCGTTTTTATTCTGAGACTCTGTTAAGCAGTATTAGTGTTCTGGTTAGCAGTTGGGTGACTGAAGTAGTACAGTATATGTATGAGGCTCTTTTGTCACCAAGGACCAAAGTTGCAAAACGGTTGGTGTCGTTCAGTCCTCTTTGAGATACACCACGTATTGTATTTCCGATTGTTTCCGATTCGAATCTTATTGGCTTCTGAATGCGATTGGGCCCATATAGGGGCCTGGGCTGGCTCTGTAGGTTGGAGGATTTTTATACTCCTATGCAAACGTCCCCCTAGCTGATCCACCCTAGAGGAATTGAAGGCACGCGAGTGAGAATACAGTCCAGGAGTCGACTACCCTTACATGCGCGTGATAGTTTGCACTCAGGAGACAGCCTGGCATCGAGGGGAATTTGCTGCTATGACCTCCTCCCCACAATTTTTTCTCCGATATTCCATAACCAATCATCCTAGGAAATTTCTCGAAAATTTGCCATAGACCGGGCGCGGAACGGGAGTCAGGGCACGTCATCGTTGTGATAAACACAACGGGGTCGTATTTGGTCTGTCTTTTTTGATAGTTGATTTCTCTTGTTTCACGGACGCTATAAGGGGAGGGGTCGTATTTGGTCGTTGTTGGGAGAGGGACTGCCAAAGATCTATACAACTACTATTCCCGATAGTTGAAAATCTCCTTATATGATAGTTGAATCCTGACGACCTTCCTCTCTCGCCTCCCCCTCCCTGCTCGACGGAAAATTCTTGGCTGAAAAACTGGAAATTTTTCGGGAAAAATGGAAAAGTGGTAGGAAGTTGGGAAAATCTAGGAAAGTGGTAGGTAGCATGGGGAGGGGGGGGGGGGTCGTATTTGAGGATAGGAATTAGGGGGGTCGTATTTTTCAGGAAATGATCACAACGCGATGGCGTGCCCTGATGGGTTCAGACACCTCCGACCAACTAACAGACATAGTAGTTATAATATGTACCCGGCGTAAAGCGCGTGAAATTGGAGAAATGGACCATCAGACAAAATTCTTCCCAGGCTAGATGCGACTCTTCCTCTCCCATGGTCAAATGAGGTCTCGCCTCGTTGGCGTTTTTACGTTCCCTGCGGTGTACCTTCTGTAGTCCATAGTTTTTCATCCTGAAGATACCGATTTATTCTCAGTGTTCATAGGGTCTTTCAGGTGCTATCAATGACATCAGCGGTTGAACCACAGGAAGTTGAAGAAGTGCCGTACGACCAGTCAGCCGAAAGCGATGACCCTAATCATGAAGAAATCCTGCAAAGATGTCTCACCGATAGCAAGTACATGTATGAGAGCGTGATTGTTGCCAGGTCAGTCTTAACTTTGTTTACCAGCTCTTTTACAGTACAACAATACACAGTAGGGATTCCTTGTGAATAAGATTATTCGTTTTTGCAGCAGCGAAGTGGGCTCGGATGGCGATTCGGTGATTAGCACGAAGTCCAATCTT
>MU933651.1:0-10265 GCA_036418165.1 Cooperia oncophora
AATAATGAATTTTTTCAATTCTTTGTGCCCTTTGTTATACTTTGATAGCCCTGCTTCCGCCGAAGGTATAGGACTTGGGGCCAGATCTTTTGAAGGCGAAATGAACCGTCAAACTCGCTTGGCTGGTGGTGAACTTGTGCGGAATCATTCCGGAGGATACGCAAACTAAAACAGAATTCCAGTTATCACAAGAATGCCGAGTTGGGCAGAAGGCTATGGCACAAGAGCCATTGAGCTGAGAGTTGAGGTGGGGGTTCGCGGCCCAGGCGGGGCGCGAATCCCCACCTCATCCTCTCAGCTCAATGGCTTTTGTGCCATAGCCTATCATAGTAAAACTAGTTTTGTAAACTTAACTTATTGGATCGCCAATGGGCAAAAGTACAGTTTCAGGACAGATTCTAAACAGGGTACGTCATCGGGATGTGTAAAGTTGTTGTGTGAGAAGTCCTTCTTCCAGAAGGGAGGGTCAATGAACGACCTTCTTTCATAAGCCACCCGCTCGGACCACCAAAACATGTGCTTTCTATCCTGACCTTACTAAAATTTTACAGTCGACTGTCGAAGGGCGAGATGTGAGCGGGAAGACACCTCCGATTACCTACCAGGAATTCTTACTACTCGGAAATACTGTTCAACCTTTGCCACTCCTCACTTCGAAATTCGAGTCAGATTTTGATCGAAACATCTCTTCACGGAAATGCTCGTCCAATACCCTACGTCTTGAGGGGATCTGACACGTACATTTCCCATCCCTGAGACAGAGTAGGCGTGGCATTCGAACATGGCACAGAATGGGTTACTCGTGGGATATTTCAGTTTTAGACAACTGTCATCTTGTCCTGTGTTGGGCAGAGACATCACTCCAACTGTGCCAGAAAGAAACTATCTTATCAAAAGCACAAATACCGCCTTGTTGAGGTGAAGTGCGCAGTTACGCCTATCGCTTCTCTGAGATTTCGTGTGTACATCACATCCGTTTAAAGTGAACAGCCTGGCGTCCACGCCACGGATGTAAACGCCACAGGTGGTTTTGGTGCCTATGCCAGCTGGCGCACCTACCAGAGATCTTCACGCCAAGCCACTGAAACATTCGTACTCAAGGGTCAAAATATTCCTGAGTACAAGTTCACAACAAGTTATGCGTTTCTAGGTGTTTTGGGACTGCACTGACGCTGATGCCAGTCGGACTGGAAGCTGCGCGCGTGATAATTTGCGTTCAGTTAATCGAAACAAAACCAAGAAACAAAATTTGAGTCAGATAAGAAATATACATTGGTTGAAGAACTACTATAAAAAGCAGTTTTTCAGCCCTGACCCCATAAACTATTGCAATTCGGCAGCCCAGTGGATCGATCTGAGGTAAGGTTTAAAAAATGAGGGCAACTTGAGAGAAACAGTGTTGATAAAAAGTTTATTGGGAAGATTGAGACGTGACATTTGTGCGAAATCGTGCAATTGTGAAGAACATAAGAAGAAGAATAGTACTCAGAATAAATTAAATGTGCTAACAAACCAAAATAGGAAGTGAGTTCGATTCTAGTTTATAGCCTAGAACGCCAAACAAAGGAGCTATATGTAAATGATTGTTGAAACGAATAACAAACCTATGATCAAAATTTGAAAATGAAAAACGCAAGTTAGTATCAACCATACTGCCATAGAGAACACCCTCAACAGTTTAGTTGCCTTTTTGTAAATATTTTCAATTGAGTGTCGTAAGTTATAAATTCACCAGTCGGATCACCCGGCTGCCGCCCCCCCCCCCCCCCCCCCCCCCCCCCCCCCGCCGGGGTGCTCTTCTTCTGTTGCAGGGCCCGCTTCGCCGCGGGTTGACCTGCTAGCTTCGCCAGGCACTCTCCCTTGAGCGGGGTAGAATGCGCTAAATGTGCCAAACGGTAGCAGTTATACTTTTTTATGTAGGGGAATGGGTTGAAAAAAGCTCAACATCACCCATTATCTACCAACATCTGGGCCCCTCTTGCTTACTACAGACTTTCAGCCGTGAGAAGGCTGCACCATATCATTAAGGAGCGAAGTTGCGACATCAGAATGCGTGAAGATGAATTAGTCCGGATGAGTCCTTAACACCCGGAAGAGGCATAACTGCGGAGTCATGGGTGGCACTAAAAAAGAGGACAACACAATGGTTGTACATGTCAAAGCGTGTGTCGCACGGACAGCTCGAATATTTGCACCAGCATATATCTCCCCCCCCCCGCTCGACAAAATTTCATGCATCTAGTAACGAACACTTCAATGGACGACCTTAATTCCGTTGACATCAAGGAAAGAATTCACACAGTGAGCCTCTAATACTCGGCATTAAAGTGGTAGGAAGTGATAAAAATGTAGCGCAAATGGTATCTAATCCATTTTTATCGATTGATAAGATTACCTGTCACCCGTCATTAATGTCCTCATGACAAAACCTCTATGATTTGGTAGCGTGAACCATCTTGAACAGCGACGACGACTGCAACTTCCTTTATCAGCCCTTATCAGTAGTTATCGCTTCCAGTCACCCACGGTTGATGTCCCCTTCTCACCCTCTATATCACCTGCTGGGACGTGCACCTCGCTGATGCTGTGACCTGCGCTGTGAATACGATGACCTCACCTTTCCAACGCTCCTTATCGAATCTTATCAGCAGCTTACAGTTCTTGTCCCCCACCAATAATGTTCTTGGCCCGTACCCTATATCATATCTTAGAATCAAGAGCTAGTTGACGCTGTCAGCGGCGTTATGATTATGGTGACCTCCCCCTTCTGAAGCCCCTTATCAAATCTTATCAGCAGCTCGCAGTTTTTGTCACTCAGAAATAATGTTGTTGGTCCGTACCCTATATCATATCTTAGTATCAGGAGCTAGTTGATGCTGTCAGCGGCGTTATGATTATGGTGACCTCCCCTTCTAACGCCTCTTATCGGATCTTATCAACTGATATCACTTCCTGTCACCCACCAATAGTGTTCCCGTCACCGCCTACATCACTTCTTGAAATCAATGTCTCACTGCTACTGGGACCGGCGCTATGAATTTCGTGACACACAGACAGACGCACAAACATACATACACACAGACAGACATACTTAGTGAATTATATAGAGTAGGATTTTGGAGACAGATTTAACAGTGCTACTTATAATAAAGTCCCTGCTTGTAGCGTTGCTCAATTAAAATAATTAAAGTGTTCTAATCATATACATAACATTACAATGAATGTATGAAAAAACAAAAAAATGTTGGCTAATCTTAGATCCGTGTATATCACAGAAGCTTCGTTGATTAAAAGAAACTGTTTGGCGCAGTTTGTCGACGGGGGGGGGGGCATTTTGCTTTCCATAGATGTGTCGACCCATCTAGGCAGCCGTTTCTCGAGTTGACACGTTTTAGGATAGTGGCTAGACGATCTTAGTTCAGCTTCACAAGAGTTCACAGGTTTTACCAGAGTGAGATTTGTAAACCGGAACTAGGGAAGCAATGATAATACAAAATGCCCCCCCCGTCGACAAACAGCGCCGAAATGTTAATATCATTGTAAGGGAATCTTATAACCTTAAGCTTGAGCCATCTCTTTTATGTTTACCGTTTCATTTTTCAGGTTGGCTGGTAGTAACACTAGATTTGTTACTTACATGAGTTTAATTCAGTTGAACTGTACTTTTATGCTCTACTGTAAACTGTTCTTCCGCGATATTATCATCTTTGTTATGGACTAGGAGCAAATCATCCGTATATCTGCATAGGATGAAAAGCTTGCCTACAGAAAGATCTGTCGACAGCGGACTGAAATTGCTACCCTTCAAAACACCTTAGTTTGTTTAAATATGTTGTTTGCAAGAAGGCAAATTGATTAAGAATACTAAATTGCTAGCTTATAGTATATGCATCGTTCATAGCTTCTTTATCACCTGTATTAAATCCCGGTAAGCTAGTAGCTATTAGCGATTTGTTGGTGTTTTTGAAGCAAAGGCTCAGAAGTTCTTGCATGTTCCTACTAATGAGATAATGTTCTAGGTTCAACATATAGCCTGCAATAATATTGTGGAATCCTGACTTGTATTGATTTTACTTATACATTAGTATGTCTTGAATGTTCTCTTAAAGTCTGTATTACTTTTTTAATTGACGAAGTGACGAAGTGTTTCTTAGCATGGACGCAAATTGTGTGAAACTTGTTTGCCAAGGGTTCAGCACTGCTACTGTAATGTGTCTGAACTTGATTGGATCTTTGCGCTTTTGGCAGCGCTTATATAGTGGTTAAATATTAACGAATACCTTTTTCTTTGCTTTGTATATGACTACTGTCTCCATCAACAAATATGCGACTGAGGGCATCATATCCAGTGTCCATCTTCTTCTCCCTAGCGTTAGTCCCGCGCCGTCGCAGGGTCCGCTATCCAGTGTCCATACATTTTATTAATAAGTTTAGCTTTTGCAAATAATACCATAAATATTACTTGTCTCGTCGAGAGGACGGGAAAAACTATTTATTTCGACATTGTTTGATCAAGCTGTAAGGTACTTCTTCATTTCTATATTGGCCTTTCTTAGCAAAGGTTTAACTTTGTTATGATAGCATGAACGCAGATGCTGTTGTAAATGATTTACTTCCCGACTGTTAGCGTTTCAACATCTCGTCTTGTTATGCCTGTTTCTATTCTATATTGAGTCCTTTTCTCCAGAACACTTGAGCGCTCTTCCTTTATGAGACTTAGTCTACCTCGTATAATGTGTCCTTATTCTCCATCCACACGTTCTTGTACTGTACGTTCCTTACACATGCAGACATTACTGACCTGTCTCAAAGTTTCACTGTTAAGATATTTCAGTACCTTGTTATAGTTTCGTACTCTATTAGCCAGTGTATTGTTACATTTATGTACTATTCTGATATTGGTGAGTTCAATATCACTGCCATTGAGCGCTGAGCAATCTCTTCAACAGCACGTGGATTTGATCTTCTATCGAAGCGGGTTTTGATTGAATATTCTGCTCTGAAAGCTGACCTCGACACTTTTGAAGTTTCTCTGAAAGTTTCCTTCGAGTTAGTTTCAGAGTAAAAATGTGTCAGCAAACAAAATATCAAATACCTGCCCCTTAGTAATTACTGCTGTAAGAAGCCTATAGACATCTATGGGTTTATTAACTTTTTATGTCTTGTTTCCTGGACTCTTGAGTACTCTGTTAGCAGGTGTATACGATTTACGGTTACAAATTGTCAGGGTATTGAATTGATAGGACAAAAAGTTACGCTTCAACTTGGATAGTTTACTTTGACATTTCATTAAAGCGATACGCGTAAGTTGCTTATCCGTGAAGAACTTCTTTCGCAGATGCGCTGCTCACTGTGGTCCACACTACCTTTCCCTAACAGATACCAAAAAGTGAGAAATGGGCGATGTCAGCCAACCCCCCCCCTCCCAGAACTTCTCCCCGGAATGAACCCCTTCCCTAGCCTACCCGTAGCCTTTCTAATTTTCCGAATTTCCTACCCTTTCCCTCATTCTCGTGAGGCCCGGAAAACTCCCGCCAAGAAGAGATCCGACCCCTATGGAACATGCGACTTCGTCCCCCGAAGGCCAGGGACGATCTTGATGAAATTTTGCGATTTTGTACCTTCTCCCCCAAAAAGAGCTTGAGTGGTCACGGAAAGTGGCTCTGATCGTGATTCCTGGCTCTATGCCACAAAGAATAGAGACTAGACAAAAAGTGGACTGCCCGCGTGACGCGCCATTTTAAGGCGGGGGCTCTCCAGTGCATTAAATAATGGCTGTCCCGTATCAACAGTCTACTGCATTTTTGAGAATCGCTCTTGATTTGTACAGGTATTTCTATAGCCGTCACATTTCCATAGGTAGAGTTCATGGTTGAACTCTTCAAACCTCCTCAACCTTATTTGGATCCTTAACACGTTTCACCAAATACTGCTTGTGATTCAGAGATATGCAAACATGCTTACGATATCTATTGGAAAATGGGAGTTTTTCATAAGCGTTCGCAACCGCCTCAACTGTCACATCTAAGCATTCGGCTTCTGTATAGCATGGAACTCTTAGTCAACGTTTTGACCTCACTATACAGGGGGGGGGGCAAAAAAACTTTTTTTCTTCCTTGACATTCGAGGCGTTGTAAGTTACACTTTATTGAATTCTTATCGGATATTTTCACCACCATATTAAAGAGCATATCAAATACTATTATGATACTCCGCCACAGCCTTCTGGAGGAGCGCCATCGAGAGATTCTCGTGAGTGGGTGCCTGAGATCAGCGAGATAGTCGATTTTCACCGTAGACCACCCTATTGAACTCCGCCCGAACCAGGTAATTGAGGGGTTTGGGTCAGATGACCTGCTTGAATATTCCACCTTCCTCAGGTACTCAACGCCCCTCCATTCCAAGTAGGCGAGTGTTTCTCCAACGCCCTTCGATTTCATGTGGTGGCACTCAATGCTGTAGCAGTACAAAGTTTCCAAGAAGGTACGGGCGACGACATGTGGGGAGGATATTCTTCTCGAGTTGCTCGATGTAACCGCCAGTGCTCACCTTCAGTCCGTTGCCCGCGAAGAAAATATTGGTCTCTCCATTCCAGGTACGTCCGGTCCCTACCATCAACTGGCGCCTTGGCGACTGGGGTGAAGATGATGTCCTGGACCGTAGCGACGTTGACGGAGCTGCTCGATGATGGAGGTCTTCCAGATCGAGAGTACTGGTCTCCAGGTAGCTATCCATGGGTGACTCCATACTAGAAGTTTCGCAGCTGTTTGGAGGTGACATGAATTCCGAAGGTCTTCTCCAGTCAGGTTGCGGCTGGAGATGACTTCATATTTTGGTGTACATGAAGGTGATGGGCGAGCGCCAGCTCCTGCTTATAGAGGAACATCTTGGGTATCTTCCGCCCTGGTACTCGTATCCACGTTCTCTGTCTGGGCTGCGAAAACTTTGCTGATATGTGACTCGGTCGAAATGTCTTTTTTTTGCCCCCCCCCCCCTGTATATGTCACGTCTGATACTTATCTTTGGGTAGAACGTTACTATACACAGTACGAATTTCACAGGTGAGTTCAATTACTATAATTCTGACTCAATAATCAAATAAATATTCATTTATAGGCATATGACACGATAATTTGGTACTCGGTCTAAAATGCTAGCAGGGTGCTATATAGTGGGGAAAATAGCGAAAAAACGAAGTGAAACGGTCAAAAACCTGCAAAGAAAAGCCTTCGTTCTAATGACTCAAAAATCAATTTCGGACGAGTTTCTCGTAGGCATCTTGCCAATAACCGCTACCGTAGCTACGGCTGCATGTATGTACTTATATTTCAACCCTATGCGTCATATTTTACTCCGCGAATGAAGCAATTGGGACATCAGGTACGGTCGTCCATTTGTGGGCGGGCGGGCGCAGTGAGCGTGTTGGTGTTGCAGCTTGATAGGGCCTTATAAGGGTACCTTCCTTGGAAAGGCGTTACGCAGCGCCTGCTCAGGGGCGCGGAATTCCGTCCTGCCAGGCGTATTAATCCTACTTGTCTTTAGGAAGTTTATCGTGCCAACTGCCTTTAAATGCTGCTGATCCAAAGCCCAATGTTCGAAAAACAAAGATTTCGAAAAGTATGCGAAAGAATGGAATTCACCGAGGGGTGGGAAGTCCAAGGGTCCCTTACAATGTTTCGATGAATAAAGACAAACTGTACACTCACCTATCTGGATCCCGGTCCTTGCTATGTGCGGATCAATGGGTCCGCAGCTGTAATATTGTCCCTTTCACCAGTCAAAAGTCCACGAGAACGGACTGAAAGGTAGTGATACCTTATCGTCATCAACATACTTCGCCCGCGCTGTTGCACTGCCAGCCACCGAACAGCTTAATCCAAGCGCACTACTTGCTGCACCCTCTTCCTTCTGGCTGCGCACTTTAGAGTGGAGAAAGTAGTATCATGCTGCAGCTGCGGACGCATCCACGTCGCACATAGGAAGGGCGTCCTCGGAGGTCAGTGTGCAGTCTGTCTTTGATATCCCCGAAGACCCAAAGTGGCATCTCCCCTTCATAGATATACCCTATTACTTAAGGTGTAAGGTAAGATGCATTCGCACATTTCACTCTTCTAATTGCTTCAAGAGCAAAAGTAAAGGGAAAAAGTAACACTCGCGACGTTCAAGGCGAACGTGCGCACTATACATCGGTGCGCCTTACATCCCCGCAAAGTTCAAAGAGAGGGTGCAAATTAAGTACGTCCCACAAAATTCATATGCACCTTGCTAACCTGCAAGTCACTTGACTTCAAGAGAACAACTTCCACCAGATTTCTACAACTGCTACTGTAAAAGCATACCGCAACTGTCCACTCATTATCGATGAAATAGTGCGACTGCGTCAGCTTCGGGCATCGTGCACATCATGGACCGCGGACGCTCTGGCGCAGAGGTTACATGGAAACCTTATAAAAAGGATGAAGTTTCCCGCCGTTGATCAATCCTGTTGTGAGACGCGGCACTCCCATTCAGCATCGTAGCGGCTTATTGAATGTGGTGTGGCCTGTACTATGAATTGCGGGGACCAGCCGATGTACAAGTCAGTGTTTTGTCCTCCCAGATGAATCTGGTACCAGTTTACCGTCCGCGGAGGGTGGATGACTTGATTGACCCGGGAACCGATCCAGCATCCCCGGACCGTGCGCGTGGTAAGGTCCCATTTGCAACTACACCACCTCCGCTTCAGGAAAACCTTTCATTAGCAAGCAATTCCTACGAGGAAAACATATTCGCTTGCAGCATGTCAAATCAGAAAGAATGTGCGATAATGAACGAAGCTAGTCAGGTGCACCTAACAATTCATCCTCTATCTAAACGTAGTGTGAGTGGTCTAAGTGAGAACAAGAAGGTTGAGGCAGGTCTTCAAAGTAGGCCAAGTACGAAAATGACGATAGCGGTAGGAGAGAACAGAAAGGGCCAGTATTGGGCAGCCTTTGAAGTCTTCAAGACCATGGATGACGTAAGCTGAGGAACATAACACTGACTGCACGCGAAAGTCTAAGTTTTATAATACTTTCAAAGCAACATCGACTGAACCCACCGGTTGTTGAATAAAATGTCAGCAAACAAGAATAAGTAAGTTGCGGTACTCCAACTCTAAATTTCGTGCACGAGAGCACGGCCACTTGAAAGCGACAACAGTGGAGCGTCTTTTCGCACCTTGGCACAGAACAGTAACACGTCACATCATTGGCTAGGGACTATAGTCGAGTCCGTGCCCTCCAGATGATGGCTTGATACAACTCCCCCTAGTTCTCTCCTCTGATACGATCGAGCTGTCGAAGGAGGGTGGAGGGTGCATAGCACATGTGAAAGAAAAAAATCGCGTAAAGTCAACAACCGGGTAAATTTTTCCCAACACCGCCACCGCAATTTTCACCCAGAGGGCAACTACGACCCCTCCCCCCTCCCAAAAAAAAACAAGTACAACCCACACCCCCCCCCCCCCCCTCGTAGAGTCCGTAGAAAAACCAACTATCAAAAAATCCTTTCCAGATCAAATACGACCTCCCCCACTCTATGAGCTCTTGAAAGCTGTTATACTAAGGCTCACAGGAAAAACATCTTCAGGGTGGCTATGTACTTAATATAAATGCAAGTGTAATTATTAAAAGGGAAACAAATGCAACCAACTTTTACATCCTGATTTTCTGGAAGTAATCACTCTGCTCATTTCGTGGAATTATGCTGACGCCCATGATTCTTGATTCTTTCTATCACGGCTTGGTCAACTTGTTCTGCTGTCCCGATTTTCTGTTTCTAAATAATGAAAAACAGCTGTCGCGTTCCGGCAAAAAGCAAAGCAAAGTGTTGCGAAAAAAGAACAAGCGGCCATCGAGCAACCGAATATCACATGTTAACTTTCAAACTTCTAGGCTGGGTGGGGAAAAACTATAGGCTTCTCCTAAGGCAGCGTTTAGACTTTTAGCGCTACAACTGCATCGAACCCCAGCTTCCCTTTATGTTCTTTCTTCCGGTATTCAATCCCTTTTTCACTGTTTCTCATTTCTACCTGATTCTTAGCTCCTCTTTTTCACTTTAACATTGAATTTAAACAGAACAAAATTTAAACAGAACAGAACATTGAACAGAGCAAAAACAATTTCTAGGGCCAAGTCGACTCTTTGTGCGAAATACGACAGATTGTTGGGTACACTGGAGGGAAGACGACAGTACTCGTGAGAACAGCATCACCACCGACCACCACCACACGAACGACACAGTAG
>MU933652.1:2886-23073 GCA_036418165.1 Cooperia oncophora
TTTCCTTCTCGAAAAGACATTTCCAATCTACAAGGTAACCACAGTTGATGACTAGGACTAGTGCCCATCTTTTGCACAGCTTCTCATTTCCATTCTCATAGAACTACGGCAACTATGATAAAAGAAGAGGTGGACCTCATTTTCGAGTAGACGTCGATTTTCGGAATTTTTGCTTTCTGAACTGATGCGGTAGGGACCAAAGGAGGTGATAATTAGGCTACTACTTTCCTGATTTAGAGATCCTGCGAGGGACATGTGCATGATGTACGCAAGGACTCCACCACTCGCTACCAACCACAAGATCTCACAAATGTTCTTCCAGTGTGTACAAGCAAAAGAAAACTCAGTCACGGTCATTCGGTATGACTTGTCAGACGGGTCCAACTCATGAGGCATCCTTCACAAAAAATTTTCCCGATAACCGAGATTGCGGAGCATGGCAGTTGTCAGTTAGGTGGAGCCTAGAGAGGTTGCCAACTTACTGGTGGTTACGTTCGGCTGCGCCTCAAGAAGCTTGAGTAAAGGGCCGTCATTCTGTGCTGGTGGCCGACCTATACATTGCCTACCTCCGAATTAAATAAGTCCAGCTTGGAAGCGCTGATGCAAAAGCTACCCTCTGCCATGGCAAGCGATATCCTTCCTGAATACAACACAGATGTTAGCTCCTCGATTACGGCGGAGTGGCCTTGCAGGTACCTTGACCTCTGAGGGACTTTTAAGCTTTGAAAACTTCCACAAAGTCATGATATACCCATTTGCAGAAACCCCAGAGGACAGTCTCCACTAATCAGGGATGAAAACATTCGAAATGTTTTTGGTCTTTTTCTAGAACAGTTCAATCAAAGTGTCGCAGGACGTTCAATGCGAGCAGCATCCCAAAAAGAGATTGGTCAACGGCGAAGGCTACATCCTTTCTGACTCCGCCCACCTCGGAGCAGACCCCGCCCACAATTTTGTGCCCCACAATCTTCACCGGCGACCCTCTGCTGACCTTAATCCGCTTTTTTCCGGTGTCTGGAGTGCTCTGAAACTATTTTACAGATTTTTCGTCTGACTCCGCCCACCTCAGGGCAGACCCCGCCCACAATTATTGTGCCCCCATGCCCTACCCATCCCCACCTTGACCCGACCTCTCCAAGTCGTTCTTCAGGTCGAACCGAATTTCCGGACAGACAAACAAACTTACAAACTTACAAACAAACAAACAAACAAACAGACGAAGCGAATTATATATATACCATTTTCACTTTAAATTCACCCCTTTTCAAACCAAATTCACCCGTTTTCAAACCAAATTCACCCGTTTTCAAACCAAATTCACCCTTTTTCAAACCAAATTCACCCACCTTCCAAATCGAATTCGCCCACCTTCCAAATCAAATTCGCCACACTTATTAGGCTGAGGCAAGTCATCTACCTAAATCCACGCGCGACACTACTAGCGCGGCCACCCGCCCCCTCGCCGACGCTCCACATTCTTTTTGCGGAATCATGATATAATTTTCAAAACTTTTGCGATTTTTGACTGAATGCCGTGCAGCCGCCGCCCACTGTTTTTGGACGGGCTCGCCATCCCTTTGCAGCCCCGGCCGCTCCCTTTTCATAATATGATGCAAGTCGGACTATAAGCGTCTTGGGCTTTTCATGCTAGGGTCTCGTTCGTCACTCGGAACAAACTTTGCCTGATTTTCTTGTTCCGAGTGACGAACGAGACCCTAGCATGAAAGCCAAGACCTTATACTGCCGACTTGCATCATTTTTGAAAAGTGGGCGCGGGGCCATCCAACAGTGGGCGGGGCTTCACGCAGCAGTCCAAAAATGCAAAAATTTTGAAAAAATATCAAAATTCCGCAAAAAGCAAGTGGGCGTGGCCGAGGGGGCGGGGCCCGCAGTAGTGTCCGGCGTGATTTGGTAGATGACTTGCGCAGCCTAATAAGTGTGGTGAATTCGATTTGGAAGGTGGGTGAATTCGATTTGGAAGGTGGGTGAATTTGGTTTGAAAAAGGGTGAATTTGGTTTGAAAACGGGTGAATTTGGTTTGAAAACGGGTGAATTTGGTTTGAAAAAGGGTGAATTTGGTTTGAAAAGGGGTGAATTTAAAGTGAAAATGGTATATATGGGGTGATATTCTTGTCCCATGCTCTACCCATCCCCACCTTGACCCGACCTCTCCAAGTCGTTCTTCAGGTCGAACCGAATTTCCGGACAGACAAACAAACTTACAAACTTACAAACAAACAAACAGACGAAGGATTTAGTATATGGGGCCCACAAAATTTTGGACCCTAATCTCACTCCGACGACGGCGCTCTGCTGCAACCTTGATCCTTTTTTCCGTCTTCGAGTGCTGTTGGGACGTTTGCAGTCTCTTTTGTCTGACTTCGCCCACTTCCGAGCAGGCCCTCCCCCAATTTTTGTGCCCCAGAATCCTCACCGGCGACCCTCTGCTGACCTTAATCCACGTTTTTTCCGGGGATCTGAGTGCTGCTGAAACTATTTACGTTTTCGTCTGACTCCGCCCACCTCAGAGCAGACCCCGCCCACAATTTTTGTGCCCCACAATCTTCACCGACGACCCTCTGCTGACCTTTAATCCACTTTTTTTTTCCGTGTGTACTGGAAGTGTTTGGAACGATCTGCAAAAACTTTTGAAGAGCTGAATATACCTGATCTGCGATTTAGGGCCACTCGCGCCTACTGTGGACGGTCTCAAAACTTTGAGCGTGCCTCATATTCGCCAGATATTACATTCTACACTGAGTTTTTTGCGACTTCCAAACACTCTCGCGAACCGGGTTACTGAATTTTGCGAGAAGCACCGCCCATTCTTGGATGTGTCTGCCACAGCTGCAGTCTGGGGCGGAGGTCGCCTACTAATTATTCCTTCCGCTTTTTTCGCCATCTTTAATCTGAGCTCCGCGGGGGAAGCGAATTATGAACATTTTTCTGCGGAACCCCAAACTTTCGGCGAGTGCCCACTGTGGGCGGGGCTTCCCATAGGTCAAGTGTGCTTTTTATTTCTTGTCCGCGGTGGGCCGGCGACGCCGCTCCCCACCTTGACTCGACATACAAAGTCCGTTCTTCCAGTCGAAGCCGAATTTCCGGATAAACAAACACACTTAAAAACTTAACAAACAAACAAACAAAGCATTTTAATTGATGAGAGTAGGGGTCGCTTAGCTAGTGTCTACATCTCGCTATATTGTTGGTTTGGATAGTTCTAGTAAATAAAGAAGCCATTCAAAAGCATGTTCAAGCATGTGTAAGTTGCCAAACAGAAGAGAGGGCAATGCAATGAAATTTGAATTACAGCGGAAGTATAGAGGATCCGTCCAACAAGGATGACTTCACCATAGGCGTAATGGGCTCTTGTATCGTATTGTGGGGTAAGATATACAGATACAGTTGAAGTTTTACTTGTGACGCATCGATGCCTCATATAGCTAACAATAAATGTTATAGATAATACATTTTCCAAAAATCATATTGCACAAGGACTTGGATGCACAAGAAGCTAATTTTAAATATTCTGATGTCTAGCACCCTTTTCAGCGAAATGGGTCTATCTGCTTTTTACGGTGAAGCTACCTACAGAACACATCTCCTCCTGTTGGGAGATTTGTTAATCCACGGGAATGCCGCGTTGGGATAGTTACACGCATAGCAAGGCAGACGAGCACAGGTCGCCGAGGTGGGTGTTAGGTAATGAAATGCTCAAAGACAGCAGAGACTGTTGAGTTTCTTTTAGTTCCTTGAACCATTATGGAAGCATATCCAGGCTAACAATAAGTATGGCTTCAATAGGTGGGGAAGGCCGCCCTGGCTTCACCAAGCCACGCTTCTCATTTGCACAGCTGGAAACATACCACATTCACTTGGTTCGAAACTGCTTAACGCCCGTGCCACAGGCGCTGGCGTGCGGCGTGCGGTCAGAAGATCAGACGATGCTAAATGTTATTCTACATTCCCAGGTAAGTCCGACACCAATCAACCGATCACCGGAGAACGGATATCTCGGAGAGCTCGGGCAGGGTCTGATCCATGATCTGTGTTTCGCCAGCGGTACACTACGTATGTATACTCCTTATCCCTGATACGGAGTAGGCGTGGCATTTGGACATGCTTGGAATGCGGTACTCGTGAGATATTTCAATTTGAGGCAACCGTCATCTTGTTCTGTGTTGCATAGAGACATGATCACAGTTGTGTCAAAATGAAAATATCTCCCCAAAAGTGCAGCCATAGATATGTTTTACGCAGCCACGCCCACCTCATCTCATTGTCAGGGATTTCGAGTGTACCTCGGAGATAGGAAGGTGCATCTCCGTCCTTTATTCGATCGTGGCGTGAGACAACTGTCATCCTGTATTGATTTGGACGAAGAGATGCTTACAGTCTTGTCCGCTGTGGATGCTGGGACGTGTCACGGAGGCTGAGGTTTGGCGCGCACCATTATTTTCCACCCACTGTGCGCAGCTTCCAAAATCGGTGGAAGAACGGGCTGGTGGCGCGGTAAATCCAGTCCTCAGTGAGATGGCTCTGTGTTCAGAATCAGTGTGGAACTGCGCTAAAGGTAAGTTTGAAAGAAGGTGGTGCTCACTGTAATGTCAAAAACTCGCTTCTGCAAAAAAAAACGTTCTTTATGAAACAACGTTAACGTTAACGCTACGTAAGCCATGCTGCAGCTCTGCGGTAATCTGGGTAGCACTTCCGCAGCCATCACGAATCCCGCTTTTCACTTGGCAGCATACGGTTCGCAGATTAAGTCATACAAAACACAGTTGAAGAAAGATGTTAATTCAGTCTAAGTCAGTGTCATGCAGAGCTCCAATCCCACGTGATGCAGGAACTAGACCACGATAGCCAACGAAAGTGGAATGGGGTCATATAGACAACTTCTTACGATGGGAGTCGTGTCGTAACCAATATTCCTTCTACCGCCTTCTCAGAGCCTTGAAAACTTGGGTCCACTATCAAAGTAGTAGCTGTGCCCACATGCAGCCAAGCAATTTTCCGCGTGCAAGGGTTAGACCTGCACGCAACCTACGTCGCGGATTCCACCACCTACGCTTGGCCCTGGTACGATGGCACTTTAACACTGCGTACACACTTTGCAAGTAAGAAATCTGACTTTTTCAGATAATCCCCTTAATTGCACTTTTTGGTGTGACCGCCTGTTCCGCCACGCAATGTGCATGATCTCGTTGAACGCGAATCATAGTAATGCATGGAAAAAGGTGGAGAGAATGCAGAAAAATGGGAAATGATTGCAGATATTTTGTAAAGTTAGAGAGGTTTGATGATCAGGTGGGCAGCGCAGCACTTTCATAAGCCAGATGATTGAACGGTTGCAATCACTCTTCAACAGACCAATTTCTGCTGGTGAAAATACTGATTTACGCATGTGATTGCCCCATAAAGTCGCGGTCTGGGGAGCAGCCTTCCAACTGCCTTTGCAGTATTAGATGAACTTGGACCGTCTCGAGTACAACGTTCAAACTGCCACTTTCTCGCGTTTATTATGTTACCTGAGCTAAGCACAAGCACAGGTCTGGAGCATTCCCCAGTCACCTGCTCAGAGTGAAAATTAATGTGACTCCTGAATATTGGGGTGGCCCATAAGTTGAAGCGAACCTAAACAGCCAGAACCTGTAAAAAAGCGTTCACTCTTCATGACTCAGAAAACAATTTCGGAAGAGTTTCCATCGTGCCAATAAGGACTACGGTAGATACGGCTGTATTTGCGATCTCATACATCCATGCAGCACCGCAGCCGCTTCATATCAATCCCTTCGCTTCATAATGTACTTCGCAAATGAGGCGATACGAGCATCAGGGTCGGTAGGATATTTGTGGGCGAGCGGGCGCGGGTGGGCGTCCGGGTCGGTAGGTTGCAGCTTGATACGGCCCTTGCTAGGAGTTCCTTCCTCGAAGAAGGCACCACACAGCGCCTGCTCAGGGGCCGAAATCTGTTCTACTGGGCGTATTGACCTACAAATCTTAGGGTATTTATCGTGCCAATACCTTTAAGCGTGAAGAGCTGATGCCAAAATCGATCACTCTTGTCAGCTTGGCCTCCACTTTTAACATCTCAAAATTTAATAGAAAGCTTGGCACCACAGAAAAAGAATTTCTCTATCGCGCAGTTCAACGAGTGTCAGAAAAACATTTAATGTTCTATGCAAAGTTTTCTATTACTTCATTTAGAGAGAATTACCTTCACTTATGGGGCCATCCACCAGATCCCTTGACTCCATAACTGCTAACATTCCAGTTTAAAAGTTTTCAGTGCACCTGGCATGCTTGTCACCTGGCACCCATAGGTTATCGGCAGTGACACAAGTGTTGGTTCTTGTCACAGAAATAAATTTGGTGCGCTATTGTAAAGCGATGGTTCATCATCTCTTACCTAAGAGAACTTCAAGAGAATGCAGATGTTTGAGCAGCGCGCTTGATGATCCTCCCTCCCATCTCCCAGCTCAAATCATTGGGAGCTTCGTTTTGTGTAGTGACTTGGAGTCCTCATGATGATCCAGTCGATGTTCAGGCGGCTGCTGTCAACTGTTGCTGCCGGAAAGAAAGACGAGGGCGAGCGCTCCGAGAAACACACTCGTCATTCCGCAGACTACGGCAGCAGGCATGCGTGCCACACTTCTCTTATTTCTGGTTACCGGGTGAGTGAAAACAGTAAAAGATTTGTGATGATTGGTTAGACATGTAAGAAAGCACACTAATTGTATTGCTGACTGTGAGAAGAGTTATACCTTCTTCTCTTCCTCTGTCTACCAACCTCAGTGTCCCTTGAGAATTTTCGTTTTTTTATTGTTGCAGGTCTTCATAAGGTCATTGTGTCTGTTCGGTCATTCTGTTTCTTGTTTTGACTTACCGCTTTGAATTTATTGAAAACTTTCAGGGTCAGTTCATTCCTTACACCTCCTTATTGCTTCTGTTCACAGAGTGCAGCATCGTTGTGGGAAACACATGGGGGGGGGGAGGGAGAGTCCTATTTGGCTGTTTTGGTTGTTGGGGGAAGGGGGAGTGGTTCGTGGCTTTGAGAGGAATTAGCCGCGTTGAGAAAAATTTTTTTTCTGTTGTTGACTTTTCGCGTGATTTTTTGTTTTATGCGTATTACTCACCTCCTCCTTCCCGCTCGACCGAAAAATCTTTGGGTGAAAGACTGGAAAATGTGGGAACTTGGTAGGTGGGTGGTTGGGGAAGGGAGGGGGGGGGTCGTATCGAGACCCTCTTTTAGGGAGTACCTTTTAGGGAGAGAGGAGGGCGGCGTACCGACACCACCATTTTAGACATAACGATGGTGTGCCCTGTTGCTCATACAAGCGCTCTCAGAGACAGTCTGCCATCAGTTCGTGGGCGTCCTTCCTCTTTCAAGTCCGCAGTTTCCAAGATTTGACTCTTAAGGAAGGCAGTGGGCCCTCCAAGTGGCAGTTCTACCGTCTCTTAATTGTCCGCTCAACTAAAACCCAAATTCTAGTTTCCTGTCGAAGAGTCGTTTCTACAACCGCGTTTTCCTTTTTCGTGTTGGGCGATATCAGCACTCGGATGATTGCGAAGGAGGATAAGTGAAGCTAAGAGGGGCAGAATTATCGTTTGGCTGGCATGAAACGAGCAGATCGGCGGAGCAACTCATGCAGTAATCATACAGTAACGAAACTCATACGCGCAATAGGTTCCTTACTAAAGTTGTTTCCGCGACAGATTTTTTTTGGTTTTTTGCTTCCGCGAGAGTCATGTTAGCGACTGTAGATTCAGTGTGTAATGAACTCCATATTGTCGTACATATCTAAAGTTGAAGTCTAAAAGGTGGAGTCCCAAACATGGTTCGATGTCTTTTCCACTGGGCTAGCCCTCTTACTTTCATTTGTAATCGCAGGATGGCATTAACAGCACGTGATCAGTCCTCATCATTGCGGACCGGTGGGGCGTGGCAGTGCGGCTGCATTTGGTGCGGTTTGGCAAAGTCGTTCTGCACCAGTTTTTGAAGCGAACAAGTGCATTACTGTATAATATCCTTCGTATTACTCGTTTTCTACCACTTTTTGTCGCATACGCGTTGCAACAAAAAGGCTGAGAACGGCTTCAACAGTGTGCGCACTCCTTCTGGCTGACACGCCCCACCGGTCCGCAATGATGAGGACTGTATGTGACCCAATGACTACTGTCAATTAATATGCCAACGTTTCCCCCTCTTAGACGAATATGGTACCAGTTTATCAATTCCAGAGGGATGGAGTGTTTAGTTAACCCGGGACAGCAGCTGATCTGTGATTTAACTATCCAGGAAGACCGTTAATGAGGTGCCGGTGCCATCACAACGCTCTACTGTGAAATCAAGGACTCCACATATGCCATAAAAAGTGATATATGTTGACAGAGTAATCAGCCAAGCAGAAGTCCTCAAATATGAAAGTTTGAAAAAATGAAAAATACTCTCCTAGAATTGTAAAGTGCATGAGGAGGTTTTGAAGCGGGCCCGCCCCCCGCCTTTTTAATTCGCACGGGTTCCGCAGATTGAAGTCGCGAGATGAGCCGATTTTTTGACACAAGCTTTCCAGCAGCTGGGGCTAGTGGGTTGGTGCCAAATTTTTCCGGGTGAAAGACTTTGACAGGTACATTACTTTGCCTCCACAGGCCTCTGCATTGGCCTGTCACGTTCACAAGCCTCCACGGTTCACTGAGTGGAAGATGAATGCGACGCTCGCAATCGAAGAAGGGATTGTCTAATAGTATACGCTCGATGCTTACAAGGCCTTTCCGGAGTTTGAAGCATGAACAGCAACTTCCATGAAGATAAATCTCTAGCTGAGGAACGATTCTGTCACGATTGTCCCAATGCACGCGTTGCTCCTCATGCAGGCTGTCAGAGGCTGGCCACGTACCTTTAGGACGGAAGCTTGCTCGTTGGGCAGGTGCGAATGATGGCATGCGTTTATCGTTTTTTCGGTCGTGGGCCTCAGCGTTACAGTAAACTGCAAAAGGGTGAATTAGGCATTTTAATTGTTTCGTCCTCTCATTGCCCTGACATCTAACCTAGCACCTGAAAAATCATTCTTGAACCTACTGCCCCTTATTGCGCTATCCCAACGTTTGCCTTCGAGGATAACGTAGTGCTTCCATTCTGTTCCTGTACTAGGAGCAACAAGGAAAGAGCCTCCGCAGAACAGTTCTCAAACTCTGTAAATTCGAGGAGAACATGTGATGCCGTCTGTCGCAAGTTACCGGCTCTACCTGAAACCGAGCCTTGGTTACTCTTTGCGTAGCAGTCTAAAGATTCCAAGTCTCTTCAAATATCCTACCCAGAATAATAGAATATGTCCCAGATCATCACTACTTCAAGTTCTCAGACCAAAGAGCGTTTACAAGTCTTGTTCAATTGATGTCCCTAATGCTTTATGCAGTTGTGATGAAATATCCTACATGATTTTTTGTTCTCTCCTGAATCAGAACTAGCAAGAATTACCTAGCACACCCAGTGTCCCATTCTTTCTTAGATTTAACAGGGACTTTATGGTGCGGCAAAACTGCTGAGTAATGCGACCTCTATTTTCAGATCAGTTTGGTTCAACTACTCCCTCTTTACCCCTAGATTTGAGCAAGCTTGCTGATCTCATCTTACCCAGGGAATCGCAGGTCGAAGTGACCGTTTGTAATGAGATGTAGCGCTTGGACGTGGATTCGGACGCTGGTCTCAAATCTGCCTTCGATATTTGCAGAGCGATTCTTTGAACGGAGTTATGGCTTTTTCCACCGCGTTTACCACGCAACAGGTCGTGGGATCGGATCCCTGCTGAGCTTAACTTTTTTGCTTCTTGTGCAAACGTGGCAAAAAGTGGTTGTAGCGTCATTGCTACATTACAAGCGCTCTCCCAACCTTCTGAAGAATAGTTTGCGTTCGCTACTGGCGCGCTTGATCTAAGAGAGTTTTGGATTTACAGGTGCCCTTGGCGCACAGTGCAGGCGTTTTCGCGCTGAGCGAGTGCCATATTCCATGTTCGTGTTTACCGGGACGAACTACGCCTAGGTAGAGGTTTCTAGCCAAATCTGACATTTTGACCTGACTACGAAAACTGAAGCATCCAGCATCCAAGACAAGTTCTTGATGTTCACATCTATTGCAGCTTGCAGATACTTCGATACACGCAAGCCTCGTCTTGTCACTTCTTATGCATTCATTTTGTTACTGCTCCAGTTTTCCTGATATTTCAAAGCAAGTTCCGTCCGAAGACAAGCAACGACAAGAGACTGGCCCTAGAACTATTTGTGACCATCATTCGATCAACTGCTACCACACTTTACAAAGTTAGATCAAAACCTCACATCTGGCTAGAAACCTGTCCCCAAGGGTAGTTTTGCTCTCTGAACACGAATATGACACCCGCGCGTGGCTTTGAATGTGTTCTAGAGTGAAAACGATCATTCCGAGCGAACTGGCAAGAACAAGTCCTCTTCCAGAAATTCGAACCGTTCATGGTCATGGCCCGCGAAGCAAGACCATTCCACTACACCATGACTCGCTTACGTAAGGGCTTGCCTCGGATATTCAATGCGAAATGGCTGGCAACCGCGCTCGACTCCGTTTCTCTCTTCAATTTTAATAAACCTTCATAATTCCTTTCAGAGAATCGTTCTGCAAATTCCAAAGGCAGATTTGAAATCAGCGTTAAAAAACACGTCCCGTGACAACATCTCTTTACCAGAATGCCATCTTCAACCTAAGCACCATTTCTTAGTTAGCTCTCAATACTTTCGTCAAATTTTTCTCTTAAATCTGTGTAACATTACAAGAAATGAATAAGTTTCTAACCATACAAGGATTGAGCGGCTCCAGTATAGTGGGCGGCTACGTTGTAAGGTAATCATTAGGTACCCACCGCGGACCTCAATATGCTAACCTGCGACATCAGCGTTCATGCATTAGTTCATAGGAGGTTTATCTCGATCGACTTCAGTTTCCGAACTATAGCCGGAGGACAACTAGCAAAGCACCTTCTAATTAGAAAGTTAGGGACTGGCCGTGGAACTCACCGATCGGCAGAAGAAGAACCCTCGTTTTACTCTCAGGATTCCTCCAGTTGAATGCGTAATAGGCATTCTGTTCATCCTTTCCTTTATTTATCTGGTCGATTAGAGATCTATTTCAGGGTTTCAGAGCTATCTGGGATTGGCGGAACAATTAGAATAAGGGCTAAGCATAGGGCGACAAGCACGGGTTCGTCAGACGATTCCAGCAGCTATCGTCACATGCCATTGACGATAAGCAAAAGCTCATCGAAGTATCGCGAGAGTAGCAAGATGGATATGTCTTCACCGTTCATCCGGCTTGAAGAAAACCCTCTATCCGGTGAGCAACAGAAGCGGTTAGCAAAGCCTAGCAACCACAAACTATTCCAACTTAGTACATCGGACGCCTTCTGAGCTGTTATCAACAATACGCACAGATGGAATGTCACATTTTTATAACAGGGAGATCGTTACCAAAGTAGAGAGGCTGAAAAAGCACACCATCCTGCCCAAACCTTCAACGCCACTCTCGAAAAACGTTACTCGTTAACTGGAATGCTAGGATTCTTTGCTGATGACACGTTCTGAATGACAATGCCAATATTCAGCCAGTAGAGCTTAATGGTTTCTGGTTTCGCCGTGTGTTTGGAAAAACTAATCTAAAAGGCGTTGGTCATGAAGAACTGAACTGACTGATCACTGATGCACCATTCTCGCTCAACGAAACAAACATCTTGGAACGCTCCAGCGTACCTGGGTCGGAAAATCAATGTGATTAATGACCTAGCACCAGAGCTGAGGCGGAGGGAGCGGGTGGCTTGGGAGCGACACTAAACATTCGAGAGGGTAGCGAACCAACAGTAAAAGCAAGCGTGGCTTCATGCACCACCTGTTTGATTCTGCAAGTGATGAAGGAGATCTGAAACCTCGCACTCTGAAATTGAAGGGACGCCACTGACATTTGTCCAAGGTTCCAAAGACCGGGTGGGTCGGGTACGTCATGCATGTCATAGATTACTATGAGACCACGGTGGATGCCTCTTTAGGCGCTGTTTGTCGACGGGGGGCATTTTGTACTACCATTGCTTCCCTAGTTCCGGTTTACAAATCTCACCCTGGTAAAACTTGTGAACCCTTGTGAAGCTGGTGCAAGATCGTCTAGCCACCATCATAAAACGTGTCAACTCGAGAAAAGGCTACCTAGATGGGTCGGCACATCTATGGAAAGCAGAATGCCCCCTCGTCGACAAACTGCGCCCAAGCCTTTGTATTCTACGAATATCAACGAAAAGCTTGACGACCGCTTAACTCGATTGATCAGACTATTTAATGGAAGCTTTGAATCGAATGGTATTCCTGTCGCTCTCAAACCAGAGAGCCCACTGGCATGTATGGGGCGTTGGCAGGGACGGTGCAAAGATTTTCTGGGGCGCCGCTTTAAATGCAATGCCCAGCGGAAGAGCAGGAGATAGAAGCAGAAGAAGAAGGTGATCCAGGAAGGTGACACTTTATCCTCAGCAGGCGGTATCCTATAAGTTTACTTGAAATGGGACTCTGGAATCTGCCTGAAGGAATCTTTATCCTGATACGTATTCGGCAAGATCTTATCCTGTACGTATTGGCATCCTGATTGTTCAGTATCTCTTTTTGCTACACCTATGTTGACGTGTGGTATGACGTGTCTCCAGTTGGAATTTTCATTTTCTTCGAAATCACCCCTATACTGCCGTCGGAAGCCCTTGTACTCGGTTTTCCCTGAACATATTAAAGAGTTGCTATTGTTATGCAAATGACAAGAACTCATGTACAGTCGTCATCCGGACACTTGATTAGGCGGCCAAAGGGTTGCGACGCGGCTGCGGCGCGTCACGACCGCGGCGATCAGCTGTTTCCAGCCTGGTTTAGCCATTTTCTCCCTAATTTTCACTGTTTTTGGCTGCTTTTCTTGAGGTTAGTTGTTCCTTGTCTTCACAAGGTAAATTATGATTGAGATTTCTCTAATTTTGCGAACAATTAAACAATTAAACAAACAATTGAACAAATACCTGGAAAAAATCGCAAAAACACTTCATTACCAGAACAAAAAAAGAACCCCCGTCCTTACACACTTTATAAAGGCAATAAGACAACTTGCTTTGAAAAAAATAGAAAATACAGTGAAAATTAGGGAGAAAATGGCTAAACCAGGCTGGAAACAGTGATCGCCGCGGTCGTGACGAGCCGCAGCCGCGTCGCGACCCTTTGGCCGTCCAATCAACTGCCCCGATTACGATTGTAAGGACCTCAAAGTCTCGATGGTGTAGGCTTGCCTGCGTACTCCAACTACACGTAGCGGTGGCTGTGGTTTCAGCAATATTTTCATTTTGGGACATTGGAATCATGTCCCTGTCCAACAGTGAACAAGATAACATTGCCTCAGACTGATTTATCCCACGAGTAACCCATTCCATGCCACGTTCAATTGTCACGCCTCCTCCGTCTCAGGGATAACGGGTATAGCTAAAAGTTACAGAGCTTGTTGTAATTTTCAGTACCACACTATTCAAGAAATCCTGCAATATTTTATTTTTTTCAGATGCCTCTGTCAGAAGGCATTTCGTTCACGTCGAATCGGCACCGAAGGCCAAGTGATCTCGCGACTTCTCACTGACTACGATCCAGCCACTCGCCCACCCGTCCGAGGTTGTCATCCAGCACTAGAATTCATTGTCTGCTTCAGAGGGAGTAAGGCTTCCAGACAGCAATCCCCATATCTGTTTAACATCTAACTTCCTGCTTTGGCATGCTTTACACTAGTGCAGATATGTGCATCGTCTGGGGGAGACGGGCAAGAGAATCGTAATTTGCCGCTCCGCCGCGCGCGGCGTAGGCGCGGCGTTTTCTTAACTCGTGTTAACCTGTCGATTGGAGCACCGGACTTCATGTAGACCCCGTCATTGTAGACATTCATATTTTCGGCTCTGAATTGCCTGTTGTAGCCATTTTGCGGGCGCGACGTCGCACGCGACTGCCATCAGCGCGGTGAATTACGATTCCCTTGTCCACACACACCCATCGTCTGGGTGTTTATAGAGATCAAACCTCGATATCCAACCTAGACATATAGCCTTTAATGCCCACTGTTCTAGCTGGTCTGCTCTCTCATGTGATTTTCCTTTCTGAATATGACAGAATTTTCATTGCAGATAATGCTGATCACTCTTCTATTCTGGTGATTACCAATATCTTCATCAATCGAGTCAACTGGCATGACAACCGAGCGGTGAGGAGAAAAATGAACATTTCTGATTTTCTTCAAACTTTATTAGAAAACGAACGTGCGAAATCTCATTTATTCGGATATCGGCTTTTTCCCGATGCATGTAAAAATAGCTCCTGTTCATGGCTCTGGAGTGTAATCTGCCGGTGTTCGTCCGATTAATTCAAAATCGATTGTAGGTGTTTACGACGGGAGGAAGTATTTGATAGAACCATATGAGAAGGCGTCTTTTCTTGAGCTTTTGTGAGAGTGAGAACCGTCTTTAAATGTGTTCAAGGTTAAATGGTAGATAATTTACACTCCTTATCCCTGAGCCAGAGTAGGCGTGGCATTTGAACATGGCACGGAACTGGTTACTCGTGGAATATTCCAGTCTGGGACAACTGTCATCTTGTTCTGTGTTGGACAGAGACACGACAACAGTTGTGTCAAGATGGAAATATTCCACCAGAAGCATAGACACCTTCAGGTTAAGTTGAAGAATGCAGCCCCGCCTACCCGATCTCAGGGATCTCGAGTATACGGCCAAACAAGGCAGATTCCTCAGTTTCCTATATTTCTAGATTTTTGTCGACTTTTATTTAATTGAAACAGAGTGTCAGGTTGACACAAATGAAGGTTTTTGTCATCGCCTCTTGGCACATAGGCTCTCAAATTGCAGAAGCATCTCAAACCCTCATTTCTCGTGACTTCTTTGATCAGGGAACGACACATCCGAGGATGGCTTGAAAATGGTAAAAGCGATTGGAAGTGTTCCGACCTTGTAAGTATGTATCGCCCGGCTTGCTCTCTTGGGGGGTGGCTGCCTGCAGAACTCATCCACCAAATGCTGGGCCTCTTTCTCCAGAAGGTGATTATCAATGGGAGTGGAAAACATCCATGGCATCTACCGTTTGCCCAATCTATGGCATAGACCTCCGGCATCTTATGGCATTGGCTTCTCCGTGAGTGAGCTGACTCAAGAAGCTTTTCTTTTTTTAGCGCAAAATTTCAAGTGAGGAAAAAACGCCAGTTGGACTCAATAGGTCATCAGATGCGCACTTTGACCGTTCTCCTTTTTTGAGAGACACAGCCGCTTGCCCTTAGGCTTCTGCAGAAAGGAGAGGCTGTCGAAAAGGTGTAATTTTGTTTTCCTGACTTTCCAAGTTGAGCCCTTAAAAATCAATGGAGATGGCATCTTCGAGAAATTAAGCCCAATTCTTGATAGAACAAAAAATTCTCTGTAAAATAGTGCAGATCTCAATGGTCAAACGTCCTTTTTTAGCACAAAATTTCAAGTGGGAAAAAATGCCTTTATCTACAGGCCAACCAACACTGTTATCTGCTCAGTTCACTGTTATCTGTTCAGGAGGTTGATCTGTACTTGCGGCAACAGTGGGAGGATGGACGATTGCAGTACGAAGTTGATCCGCGGGAGGATATCGATCAGGTGTGATACTATTTTTTGCTTACTGGATAATTTATAGAATTTAAAAGTCTTCCCTCGCGATCTTTTCGCCATTTTTCGAACTATAATTCAGAATTTTTTCGTCTTTCACTTCTCTCGCTTCTTGTCTTTGTCGTATTCTCAAAGCGTAGGAGGGGGATATGTTCGAAGGTTTAACAGCAAAAAGGCCTCGGTGCAGTAAAGGGATCGCACAGTCGCCGCGTTCGCGGCGCCATATAGTATCATGTGGTTTCTCACCTGCCTCCTATACCTCTTTGTGGGTGGCTTTTTGGAAGAGAATATCTCGAGGGGATGGGCTTTCGGAGGGCTATTTGTGGAAACTAGAATCCACGCAGCAGGGGAATTCCCAATTAGGGTGATGGAACCTCGGTGAGTAGTTACTGAACTCGTCCTGGATGATAAAATCACGCAGTTCACATCGCCTGCCCTTCGCAATTCACTGTATGGGCCAAATGTGGAAAGCCACTGCGATACTGAGCATAAGTAGTAAGCGTGGCGTATCCCGAAAGGCTTCAATTTCATCAGCGCTGGGGGGAGAGGTTAATCTTTGGTCTGTTTGCGTCGTTTTTCATTTGCTTATCACCGATTTATCGGAGGTCGGTGATTACCCTGACAGTTGGTCATTCCACGCACAAGGAAGCCAGCAGGTGATTACTCATTGTCTGGATTGAGAAAGAAGCGGTAGACCGCTAGGTGAATGCGCTGAATAGAATAGGAGTGCTGCAGTTTGTAGCAGTTCTTTTCTGGAAACTTCGTAGGAAGGTTGGGAAAAGGAAGGCGGCTGGAAAAACTCAAGTATACGGTAGGTAGGACAGGGAAGGAGATGCGCCGGGGAAGAAACTTGGGAGGTAGGAGGGGGGTGTGCGTTGGAGTTCTGTGTGGGCTGATTCGCGATGAGCACAGTAAGCAACTCTTTTACACCGCTCGTGAATTCACTTCATACTTCAATTACTGCAATTTGATTGCTTGGGGAGCGGAGGCGATGAGGTGACAACTGACGCATCTTGTCACAGCTTGTCAGCTCAGGGATCAGATCTTGGATGGTATTCCTTCTTGGTCAAGAACGTCTTCTAAGCAGACCAATTGATACCAGACTTCTTCAAGGGCAAAAAAAATTGCTATCCAACTGTTGTACACCAGGGCGTTGAAAGTCGTTGAGTGGGGTCGCATTCCAAAAATAAACGACGACACTGACTTGAAATGGAATGCAGGAAGCGGCTCAGGAAATCATTGAATGATGCCATGCTTGACATTATTCGTTTTTGAAGCTGTTTTATTAGGTTGTCCGGAAAGTTCTCAGCGTTTTGAGTGTTTCACTTTAAACGATCATAACTTTCTTAATACTCATCGGATTTAATCGAAATAGGCACCATTCGAATCAGCACACTTTTGCCAATGTGACACCAGTCGATAAATCCCATCAAAGAAAAACTGGGTGGTCGAGAATCCACGAAGGCTTTTTTGCCTGGTCCTGATTGATGAAGTATTTTCCAGCAAGGAAGTTCTGAAAATGTTTGAAAAGGTGATAGTCGGTTGGTGAAAGGTCTGGAGAATATGGCGGGTGAGGTAGAACTTCAACCCCCAATTCGTTCAATTTATGGATAGTGATTTGTGAAACGTGTGGGCGGGCGTTGTCATGCAAAAGAATCTTTCTGTTGACAAGTGCTGGCTGCAGCTGACGCAATTTTCGGTACATTTCGTCGATTTCTTCACAGTAGGACTCTGCTGTGATGGTTTGGCCTGGTGACAAAAAGTTATAGTGGATCACACCAGCCGATGACCACCACACTGTGACCATAACCTTTTTTGGTGAAGATTCGGCTTTGGAAATTGCCTCGGTGGTTCGTCGGCATCCAACCACTGTCCGTAACGTCTCCTGTTATCATACATGATCCACTTTTCATCACAGGTGACAATTCGGTCCAAAAACGGGTCGTTTCTGTTGCGCAAAAGCAGTGAAGAGGAAACCTCGAGACGTGCCAATTTCTGCCGGTCACTCACTTGTGGGGCCCACTTATCGAGTTTTTTCACCTTCCCAATGCGTTTCAGACCATCTGCAACAGTGGATTTGCCAAGGCCTAGCTCTTCTGCTATCTCTCGAACTGTTTGGGATGGGTCAGCCTCCAAAATCCCCTAAAATCCTCGTCAGATATTGCTTTAGGTCGACCGCTATGAGGTTCATCTTCAAGGCTGAAATCTCCAGAACGAAATTTGTTGAGCCATTGCCGCACAGTGCTTTCTCTAGCATTGGGCCCACCTGGTTAATTTGTTGAGCTGTTTCGATTGCGGATTGCCCCAATTTATAGTCGAAGAAAAAATCGTCCGAAGTGCTCTTTTCACATGCTTGAAAAAATCTTGAAAAAGGGGGTTTATCAAGCAATGGTGAAACGGCAGTTATACCATCAGATAGCGCAAAGAATTCTCTTCAGGATGTACTACTGAGACGCAAGGGAGAATGAGTTTTAATCAGCAATGAATGTACAAAAAATAGTAACACAAAACGCTGAGAACTTTCCGGAACCTAATAGCACGATAACCGCTGTTTTACGCTGCAGTTTCGCGTTCCGAAAGTTATCACAAGAATGCTAAATGGGCAAAAGTCGAACCTCGGGTTAGAACATCAGGTTACACCCTCTCACTCTTTCCGTGATAGTCCGCTATCCGAACTTACGCCACCAGAGTCATCGATTCGGCTGACCGGCTCACCAAGTTAAACGTGTGAGTGCTACGGCATAAAAGCCGTTAAGCTGAGAGGGTAAAAGCGGCCCTGGTGGCGTAACGGATAGCGCACTGGACTCCCGCCTGGGGTTCGACTTTTGCCCATAACCCAGCATTCTTGTGATAACTATTCGTTTTTTTGGCCTGCAGGAGTTCAATCCTCTTCCGCTCCCTTGAAATTAAAAGTATGCGTGATCAGCTTTGACTGGTCCTTCTCGAATGCACGGCGCACTACTTCACGAATTGTCGGAGCACTTCAAGCAAGCAGTTCATCACCACTTCTGTAGCGCCTATTTTGAATGGATTCGATAAACAAACTTGATCTGTGGCAGCACATGTTATGTTCGGATTCTTTAAATTATAGCGAGATGGGGCTCTATGAACAACATCTTCAAAGCTCCAAAATGGAAGAGGTTTGTGATGTACATAGTGATGTGACGGGATGAGTGACGGGATGAGTTTGGCGCCGTGCCAAACCCGTTCTCCATCAGTTGTTAAAGCGATCAAATGATATGGATAATCGTTCGCACTAATCGTTTTATACTAGTGGTTGTCGTACGCGTCTTTCAACAAGAAGACAGAGAACGTCGACGGCATGTACACTCATACTGCCTGACAGGTCCAACTGTCCGCAGCGAACTAAAGTTTAAGTTTCATGATCCTCCTCTGAGGATGCAACGGCTAGAAGCGAACGTTTCCGTGATGAGCTTCAGCGACTCTCAAGCGCAATTTCACCCAGAGAAACGGTTCTCGATTCTCTGGGTGACATTGAAAACCTATGGAAATGGAAAAATGGTGTGGGAGGGTTAGTGTAGTGCGCATTTGGAATCATTATGCCTGTATTGTTGTATGGGGGCGCCAAGGGGCTAATGGTAAGTTGGGCGCCAAGGGGCTAATTGGTAAGCGGGAGAGGTTGAAGTCTCTGATTAATTTTAACTTCGTGAACAGTAACTTCTCATTCGTTTTTTCATTCGTGAGTCGTTCCTTAAACCCCCTATTGCATCTGTCCTCCACTCACGGGTCCTTCGGCAACTTCTGTTCCACATTACAACAACAATACTTCGGGCCGTGAACTAGTAAACCACCCAAAAGAAGTATGACGCTGGCTCTATTTGGTCGCATTCCCCTAAGAGAGGTTATGATAGAACTTTCTGGAAGGTGCGAGTAACGTGAGCGGGAAAGTTTCACTTGTTTTTTTGACCTTTTCAAGCGCTAACGAGGGTACAGTCTTGGAGTGCATTGCTTGCAATGAGAACTAGTTGAATTGGTGCGACAAAACGCCTGCAGAGCCCTTCTTATGCATTTTCCGGAGCATTGAAGGTGTAATAATCTTAGCACATATTATGTGCGAGCTGTGAATTTTTCGGAAGAATCGATCACAAAATTTGTCGTGATCATGGCTTTTAGCCCGTTCCCAGGGTAAACTTGTCATGAATCGTGGCATAGTGTAAGGCTGTTATTCCTATTCTCCGCTCATTCGTGTCTATCTAGTCTCAAATTTCAGGTTGTAATCCCAAATAACCGAAAAATATGGATGCCAGACACCTACTTTTCTACGGCAAACGAAGTGAAAAGTAGTACTCGACACAGGGCTGTTGTCGAGCCGTCAGGATTTGTTCGCGCATCAGAGCAGTGAGTTTTCAAATACAATGTCTTTTACATAGGAAAGACATGTGCTTAACTGTGAAAGTGCTATTAACAACTCAGATATCAGCAGGACATTAAATTCACAGCCTACGACCAC